>PVKE010037410.1:0-15915 GCA_004027555.1 Craseonycteris thonglongyai
TGGGTGGCCCAGCCCCGGGATTCTTCACTGATTAATAGCCATGCCTGTCCCACCCTCTCTGAGGTGCTTGAAGAAGGAGGAAGGTTTGAGGGAAGAGAAGCTAAGTCAGCATATTCCAGCCCACAGCCAGCTGTTCTGTGAATCAATATTCTAAACACAAAAGTGACTGCTTGGCCTCCAGGCAATTGGCAAAGCATTCATGATGGTAGCCAGAGTTTTTTGGTGGGGTGGCCAGAAAATCTCCCTTCATAAAATCTAGGAAAATAGTGTATTTTCTCCATTTGGAGCTCTGTGAGGGTATTGCCACTCTTAAAGTCAATAAAATGGAAAAACTGAATCAAGTAAATGAAATTGCCTATAATCAACATAATGTAAACTTCATTCTCATCCCACATTTCTATTTGTTGGCTTGAAGTTTAAGGGATCCAATCTGTCTTGCACTTCTTTCCCTTATTCCTAGGAACTGTAACAACAGCATGATTTTTTTCTCTCCTTTTCTGGTTCTTAGCACGATTAGACAATTAGCAAAAAAGATCTCTGGATTAATTATTACAACTATATTAACAAATAAGCTCCTTCATGAATTGTTTATGAACATAGGAAAAGCTCCTTCCAAGCACAGTGTTGAAGCATTTGCCTTGGGCTTCTATTGGGGGTTATGGTGGAAGAAATCTAAGATTGCAGGAGGAACAGCAGTGACTTACAGCCCTTCATTATAGTACTCTGCTGTTACTACGCTTAAGCTGCTCTCTATATGTTGGCTGATTTCCATCTGACTCCCAGTTTACTTCCCCACTTATATATTTTTTAGTACCTCATAGCTTCTGTTATTCAAAGTTTTGATTCTCTTGTAATTTCTCCTTACACATGGCCCATCAGAACTACAAATTTTCTATTTATTTTGGCATTTCCAAGTGGAATATGATCCAGCTAATCTTTTGTTGGGAGGTGAATTCCTAGATTGCTAGCTTGTCCATAGATTTATTGCTTTTGGGTCAGATGAGTACCTGACCTTTAATATAAACATATGTGGCTAGTGAGACATCATAGGGCCAAATTGTGCATGCCCAAGGGCTGCTCCTTTAATGAGAGCTGTGGGTGGAACCCACAGTACACTTGGAAAGTGGATACAAAGTCTCATGATCTGGCACTCAATTAATTGGCTGATTCCGTTACTATTTACCTACTATCACACAGATACAAACACACAAATGTGGGAGAGTGCTCATGTGCGAAATCTCACACACATACGCACGCTCACACACACATACAAGGGCAGGCTGATAAATTTTGCCTCCACTGTAATATTTTTAAATATTTATTTTATTCTTTTTGACAGAGAAAGAGACAGAGAGACAGAGAGACAGGGGAGGGCCCAGAGCAGTCTCCATAGTTGTACGTCATCAAATTTTGACATAGTTTCATTCCACACAGGTGGGCAGGGTGGGAACGAGGCTGGGAGCTCCCACATGAGAGGCACACTCCCTGAAGCCAGGAGCTGAACCTGGGTGCAAGAACTGAACTAGGGGTCTCCCACATGGAGGCACACCTCAGTTCAGCATATGGGTCCACATAGGCCAGGGTCGGGATTTGATCCTCTTGAGGCTGCAAAGCAAGCGCATAACTCACAGAGCCATCCTGGCTTCCCCATAATATTTTTTGTGACAATAGGCATATCTGAATATAACTGGTTCTATATAATCACATGGCATTTCCCATCCATCATTCTTGACTTGCACACACAGATGCTTACATTTTTCACCCAGTATACTTTGAAATGGAGAAGTACTTAGACTAAAAAACAGTCAACATGACCTTCACAGCCGAGGTCCGAGTTTTGAATTTTTTCGGCTGAGGTGATTCCATATGATAATATTCCATGGACTGCCTTTCCATCCCACCAAACTGTGAATAAATAAACTTGTTATTTTAAATCATTAAGTTTTGGGGGATGGTTTGTTATAAAATAATAGATAATGGACAAATTATCAGGAGAAAAATAAATCAGGGCAAGAGACAGAGAGACACATGGATATTAGAGAAGGTGGACAGGGAGAAATTTGAGCAGAAACCTGAAGGTAGGGAGGGACTGAGCCCTATAGGAGCTGGCAGGTGGCAGAAGGTTTATGTGTATCTGAACTTTTTGCTGAGCTACCACAGGCTCAGTACTGGTGGCAGCCACCCTAAGTTCACAGTGTGGCCTCTTCCATGTGCCTCTAGGTCTAGCATAGGCAATGCTCAACCATGGAATACTTTATAGCTCCTACCAGGTAGTCCCCAGCTGGTCACAGGTAGTGGCTGACCTGGGCCTGCACCAGAGCCCCAGAGCCAATATACCTGGTGATCAACTTCAGACCACAGCAGAGCACTACACAATTAGTCTCACAGGCAGCATACCCAAAGGACATTCTCAGCAGGCACCAGAACCCACTGGAGCAAATCTTACTCCATGGGGGAATCTCCCTATGCAGCAAACCATAATCTGTGGACATGGCCAAACCCCACAGCCAGTCATTTTGTGGGTCAATCACACCCACTAACATAACAACAGCAACTAAGTCTCAACTATAACAGGAAGAGAGCGCAGACAACCCACACAAGGAACACTCCTGGGGCACCTGGCACAGGTGACTAAAGAGGCTGTGCTGCTGGTTCTTACAGGGTATCTACTACATAATGCCACTTGGCCAAGATGCAGCAGATCTTGTAATACATAGAGACAAACACAGAAATGTAGCAAAATTGGAGAAACAAAGAAATATGTCTCAAATGAAAAAAACAGGAGAAAAATAACTACACAAAATGGAAGAAGCAACCTATCAAAGTTAAAAAAAAATGGTTATAAGTGTGCTCAAGGAAATTAGTGAGAACTTCATAGAAGTGATAGCAGCATAAAGAAGGACATCATATAACCTTTAAAAAAGAACCAGTCAGAAGTGAAAAATACAACAACTGAAATGAAGAATGCATTAGAAGGACTAACCAGCACAGATGAAGCAGAGGATAGAATCAGTGATTTAGAAGACAAAGTAGCAGAAAATACCCAATCAGAACAGCAAAAAAATAAGAAAAAATGAGAATAGTTTAAGATACATCTGGGACAACATCATGATAATAACAGTCATATCATAGGGGTACCAGAAGAAGAAGAAATAAAGCAAAGGATTGAGTAAGCTATCTAAAGAAATGATGACTGAAAACTTTCCTAACATGGCAAAAAAAATAGGCATACAAAACCAGGAAGCACAGAGTGTCCCAAACAGGCCCACACCAAGACACATTATAATTAAAATGACAAAGGTTAAAGACAAAGACAGAATACTAAAAGCAGCCAAAGAAAGGCAACTAGTGACTTACAAGGGAGCTTCCATAGATTGTTACCTAATTTCTCAACAGAAACTTTGCAGGACAGAAGGGATTGACATTAAATATTTAAAGTAATGAAAAGCAAGAACCTACAAATAAGACTACTCTGCAGAGCAAGATTATCATTTAAAATTGAAGAAGAAATAAAGAGCTTCCCAGAAAAGTAGAACCTAAAGGAATTCATCACCACCAAACCAATATTATAATAAATGTTAAAGGGACCTATTTAAGAGGAAGGAGGAGATTGGGGAAGAGCATAAAGATAAATAATAAAATGACAATACCTATGTATCTATCAATAATCACTTTAAATGTAATTGAATTAAATGCTCCAATCAAAAGATACAGGATAGCTGAATAGATAAGAAAAGAAGACCCATACATATGCTTTCTACAAGAAACCCATTTCAGACTAAAAATTAAGGGATAAAGAAACATATTTCATATGAACAGAAATGAAAAAATCTGGTATAGAATACGTATATCAGACAAAATAGACTGTAAAGCAAAAGTTCTGATAAGAGATAAGGAAGACCATTACATAATAATAAAGAAATTAATCTAACAAGAGGATATAACTCTTATAAATATTTATGCACCCAACATAGAAGCACCTAAATATGTAGAGCAAATATTGACAGACATAAAGGGAGAGATTGACAGTAATAGTCATAGAAGGGGATGTAAATACCCTACTGATATGAATGAGCAGATCTTCCAGACAGAAAATCAACAAGAAAATAATGGCCTCAAATGATACTAGATCAGTTTGATTTAATTGATATTTTTAGAGCATTTTACACTAAATCAGCAGAGTATACATTTTATTCAAGTGCACATGAAACATTTTCTAAGATAGACCATATGTTAGGCTATAAAACAAGTCTCAATAAATTTAAGAAGAATGAAATAATATCAATTTTCTTCTCTGACCACAATGGTATGAAACTAGATATCAATTATAAGAAGAGAAAACCTGAAAAGCACACAAACACATGGAAGCTAAATAACATGCTACTAAATAATGAATGGGTAAACAATGAGATCAAGAATGAAATCAAAAGATACCTTGGAGCAAATGAAAGTAAAAACACACTCCCAAAATTAATGGGACACTGTGAAATCAGTCATAAGAGGAAAATTCATAGCAATAAAGGCCTTCCTTAAGAAATAAGAAAAATCTCTAATAAACAATCTAACATTATACTTAAAAGGAGCTAGAAAAAGAGCAGAAAAAAATGCTCAGAGTAGAAGGAAGGAAATAACAAAAATCAGAGTGGAAATAAACAAAATAGAGTCTAAAACCCCCCCAAACAAACAATACAAATGATCAATAAAACCAAGAGCAGTTTTTTTTAAATAAAGAAAAATTGATACTCCTTTAGCCAAATTAATCAAGAAAAAAAGAGATAGGATCAAACTAAATAAAATTAGAATTAAAAGAGAAGTGACAACTGATACTGTGAAAATACAAAGCATTATGAGAAAACATTACAAACAATTTTATAAAAGCAAATTGGACAGTTTGGAAGAAATAGATAAATTCTTAGAAACATACCATCTTCCAAGACTGAATGAAGAAGAAACAGAAAACCTAAACCAACTAATTTCTAGTGATAAAATTGAATCAGTAACCAAAAAAAAAAAAAAAAAAAAAAAAAAAAAAAAAAAAAAAAAAAAAAAGTTTCCCAACAAACAAAAGTCCTAGAGAGGATGGCTTCACAGGTGAATTTTACTAAACATTCAAAGAAGAATTTACACCTAGCCTTCTCAAACTATTTCAAAAAACTCAAGAAGAGAGAAATCTCCTAAGCTCATTCTATGAGGTCACCATTATCCTGATTCCAAATCCAGACAAAGGCATCACAAAAAAAAGAAAAGTGTAGGTTGATCTCTGTGATGAACATAGATGCAAAAGTTCTCAACAAAATATTAGCAAATCCAATTCAGCAATACATTAAAAACATCATACACCATGATCAAGTGAGATTTATTCCTGGGATGTAAGTTTGGTTCAATATTTGCAAATCAATTACTATGATACACCACATCAAAAAAATGAATGATAAAAATCATGTGATCATATCAACAGATGCAGAATAAGCACTCAACAAAATCCAGCATCAATTTATGATAAAAAAACTCTCAGCAAAGTGGAATAGAGGAAACATACTTCAGCATAATAAAGGCCATATATGAGAAACCCACAACTAACCTCAAACTTAACAGGGAAAAACTAAAAGCATTTTCCTTAAGATCAGAAACAAGACAAAGATGCCCACTTTCACTTTTTTTTAAAAAATATTTTTTTAAATATATTTTTATTTCTTTTGACAGAGAGAGAGAGATACAGAGACAGAGACAGAGAGAGAACTGAACTGGGGGAGCTCCCAGTTCAGCATGTGGTTCCACACGGGCCGGGGCCGGGATTCGATCCTCGGTCTCCAACACTGCAAAGTGAGCGCTCAACCCATTGAGCCATCCCGGCTTCCCCCCACTTTCACTTTTGTTTAATATAGCATTGAAAGTTCTAGCCACAGCAATCAGATTAAAAAAAAAAAGAAAAAAAAAGAAATAAAAGACATTCAAATTGGAAAGAATTAAAACTGTTATTATTTGCAGATGACATGATACTATATATAGAGAACCCAAAAGATTCTACCAAAAAACTATTAGAACTGATAGATTAATTCAGTAAAGTAGCAGGCTACAAAATTAATATATTCAGAAATTGGTTGCATTTTTATACTCTAATAATGAATTGCCAGAAAGAGAAATTAAGAGTTATCAGAAGGTAAGGAGGGAGGGAGGTGGTGGAGGAGAGAGGGAAGGTCAAATATATGGTGATGGAAGAACTGACTGGGTGGTGAGCACACAATGCAACACATAAATGATGTATTATAAAATTGTACACTTGATGTCTATATATATTCTGCTAACTAGTGTCACTTCAAAACATTTAATAATAAAATAAAATTAAAAAAGAAAGAGAAATTAAAAAAAAAACAATCTCATTTACAATTGCATTAAAAAAATTAAAAACTTGGGAATAAATTTAACAAAGGAGGTAAAAGACCTATATAGGGAAAACTAAGACACTGAAGAAATAAATTTGGGATGCCCGGATGGCTCAGTGGGTTGAGGGCTCATCTTGTAGTCCCAGGGTCCAAGAATCGCATCCCAGCCCTGGCTCATGTGAACCCATATGCAGAACTAGGGTGTGCCCCCAGTTCAGTTCTTTCCGGGACGAGCTTCCCATGTGGGAGACCCCCAGCTTGTGGGGGTGTGCCTTCCTTGCAGGAGACCCCCAGCCTGGTACCTGCCCTGCACAGCCCTGTGGCCACCTGTGGAGTGAAACTATATTGAAAACTAATGACGTACAACTATGGAGACTGTTCTGGGCCCTCTCCCTTCTCTCTCTCTCTCTCTCTCTCTCTCTCTCTCTCTCTCTCTGTCAAAAACAATAAAAATAAATCTCAAAAAAAAACCCCAAAAAACAAACAAGTGAGACTACATACTACATCAAACTAAAAAGATTTTGTATAGCAAAGGAAACCATCAATAAAACAAAGAGAGGCTACTGAATGGGAGATGATATTCATCAATGATACATCTGATAAGAGGTTAATATTCAAAATTTATATTAAAAATAAACTCACACAGGAATGCCAGGATAGCTCATTGGTTGAGTGCTTGTCTCCCAATCATAAGGTTTGGGGTTCGATTCCCAGCCCCAGGCTGTACAAACCCACGTTCTGAACTGTGGCACAACTAGTAATTGCTGAGATGGTTCAGTGGCCAAGGTGCTCGCCTCCCATGCAGGAAATCCCCGTTTTGGTTTCCTCTCTGTGCAACCCCACATCCACCTGTGTGGAATGAAACCATGTCATGACTAATGATGTACAACTATGGAGAGTGCTCTGGGCCCTCCCCCTTCTCTCTCTCTCTCTCTCTCACTTCTCTCAAAAACAGTAAAATAATTCTTAAAAAGAAAAACTCATACAACTCAATACCAAACAAAACAAAACAAAACAATCCAATTAAAAAGTAGGCAGAGGACCTGAATTGACATTTCTCTAAAAAGGCCATAGAGATGGCCAACAGATATATAAAAAGATGCTCAACATCACTAATCATCACAGAAATTCAAATTAAAACTGCAATGACATATCACCTTACACTTGTCAGGGAGGCTATCATAAATAAATGAACAAACAACAAGTTTTGGCAAGGGTATGGACAAAAGGGAACACTCCTACTGTTGCTGAGATTGAAAATTGGTGCAGCCACTGTGGAAAATGGTTTGGAGATTTCTCAAAAAATTAAAAATAGAACTACTTTATGAGCCAGCAATTTCACTTCTGGGTATTTGTCTGAAGAAATCCAAAATTCTAATTCAAAAAGCCTTATTCCTATGTTCATTGTAGCACTATTTACAATAGCCAAGATATACAAGCAAGCTACATGCTTATCAATAGAGAATTGGATAAAGAAATTGTGGGGCATGCTGGGATAGCTCAGCAGGTTGAGCACTTACCTTGCAACAATGAGGTCTGGAGATCGAATCATGGACTGGGCCCTCGTAACCCATACACTGAACTGTGGTGCAACTGGTAACCACTGTGGATGGCAATAAAGGTTCTTACCTCCCATGTGGGAGACCCTCAGTTTTGTTCCTGCCCTGCATGGCCTCACATCCACCTGTGTAAAATGAAACCATGTTACAACTAAGGATGTACAACCATGGAGACTGCTCTTGGCCCTCACCCTTGTCTCTCTGTCTCTCTTTTTCTCTCTCTCTCATCTTCTCTGAAACAATAAAATAAATCTTAAAAAAACAACAACCCCCCTCCCCCCAAAAAAACATGGACAAAAATTGATAAAGCAATATTATAAAACTGAAAGATGAAGAAAAGAAAGTGGACTTGTAGAGGACCTTGAGACTTAAAGAACTACCAGTGGTGAGTGCTGTGTGTTTTCTTATTTATTTTGTCTCTTATATATTGTGGCTTGGGCACTGAGAGTCCTCAAATCCAGAAATGTCAATGAGCACAGACAAAAATACCCCAAAGAAAGCACACTTTCTCTTGCTGAAGGAATAAGAAAGGAGTGGCTCGACAGGACAGAACATTTTGATTACTATATACCTGTTCGATTCCAGGTGAACACTATGAATAAAGCCATACTTCATCTCCTACCAACAAGAAAGTGGAAGAATTACTGAGAGAATGGAGCTAAAGAAAATGAATTTTTAAGTTATAATACCCTAGAGAGACCTCTGACTAGTCCATGCATAAAACTGACCAGGAACAACACAGCAAAAGGATTCAGACCTAACACTGGTCTGGAATACCACTCAGGTTTCAGATTGACCTCTGGGTGGCACATATGTGAGCAGACCAAAACAGTACTGCAAAGGCTTTGAAACTAAATGGTTATTTGGACCATAGCGCAAAAAAATTGGTCAAGATCTGTGTTCCTAACCTAAACAAATTTATTGCTTGCTACAATAGAAGATTTAAATAGGAACCAGTGTCTCATTGAATAATAGATAAAATGTCTAGGATATAGTAAAATTGCTCATTATACTCAGAACTACAAAAATCTCAACTTGAATGAGAAAACACAATCAACAATTGCCAACATTAGGGATGCCAGGATGGCTTAGCAGGTTGAGCACTTGCTTTGCAGCCCCGCGGTCCGAGGATCGAGTCCCAGTCCCAGCTCTAACCCATATACTGAACTGTGTGTTTCCCATGTGGTGGTGGTGGGGAGGCAGTTCAGTTCCTGCTGGGGCAAACTTCCATGTAGGAGGCCACTGGTTTGGCCCCTGACTCATGGGGGCGTGCCTCCCATGCTGGAGGCTCCCGGCCTGGTTCCCAAGCTGTGTGGCTCCACACCCACCTGTGTGGAATGAAACTATGTCAAAAAGCTGATGATATACAACTATGGAGACTGCTCTGGGCCGTCTCTCTTCTCTCTCTGTCTGTCTCTCTCTTTGTCAAAAAACAATAATAAAAATAGTGAAAGAATCAAGAAACATATGACCTAACTCATAGGTGGAATATAAAACTGAAAATAACAAAGAACCCAAAACTCATGGACACAGTCAATAGTTTAGTGGTTACCTGAGGGTAAATGAGAAGGTGGGTGGGAGAGCTGGGGGGTATAGAGAGGGGACATTAAATATATGGTGATGGAAAGAGAGCTGATTCTGGGCAGTGAACACATAATGGAATGTATAAACAATGTAATGTAGAATAGTGCACTGGGAAACAATGTAAATTTGTTATTAACCAATGTCAGCCCAATAAATTTAACAATTAAAATTAAAAAAATCTTTAAAAACTATTGCCAACGTTGAGATAATATATACGTTGGAATTATTTGACAACTGTCTTAAAACAGTAGTGATAAAAGTGCTCTAACAAGCAATCATGAAGGTTTTTTAAATACATGAAAAAAATAGAAAGTCTCAACAAAGAAACATAAGATATAAAAATGAACCAAACATTTATAATTTTTTAAAGATTTATTTTTATTGTTTTTGACAGAGGGAGACAGACAGAGAGAGAGACAAAGAGAAGGCTCCATAGTTAACAGCATTAGTTTTCCATATAGTTTCACTCCACAGGTGGGTGCAAGGCTGCGCAGGGCAGGAACTGGGCCGGAAGCCTCCTGCATGGGCCCCAGCGAGAACTGAACTGGGACCACACCCCAGTTCAGCATGTGGGTCTGCGTGGACCCGGTCCAGGATTCAATCCTCAGTCCCCGGGGCTACAAAGTGAGCGTTTAACCTGCTGAGTCATCCCAGCTTCCCCCTAAACATTTATGCAATGGAATATTACTCAGCAATAAGAAAAGATGAAATACAGCAATTTGTGACAACATGGACAGACCTTGAAAACATCTTATTAAGCGAAATAAGTCAGAATGAAAGACTCAAGAAACATATGACCTCACTTGTAGGCGGAATATAAAACTGAAGAGAACAAAGAAACAAAGACTCATGGACACAGTCAATAGTTTAGTGGTTACCTGAGGGTAAGGGGGTGGTGGGTGAAAGATACGGGTGGGGGAGAGTAGGGAGGGGAAATCAAACATACAGTGATGGAAAGAGCTGATTCTGGGTGTTGAGCACATAATGCAATGTATAGACAATGTAATGTAGAATTGTACACCTGGAAACAATGTAATTGATATCAATCAATGTCACCCCAATAAATTTAACAACAACAAAAATGAACCAAATGGAAAGTTTAGAGCTGTAGACAACAATAACTGAAATAAAAACTTACCTGATGGGTTCAAACGCAGAATGGAAATGTTTGAGAAGTGAACCAGTGAACTTAAAGACAGTTCAAAGTTAATTATCCAAAATAAACAAAAGAGAGAAAATAGATTGGAAAATGATGAACAGAGATCCAGAGACTTGTAGGGCAATAACACTTAGTAAGAGACATAAACTTAAAAATTCAAGACACAGAGCTTATCCTAACAGAATAAACCCAAAGAAATCCACAATTAGATGTAGCATATTCAAATTTCTGAAGACTAAAATTTTGAAAGTAGCCAGAGAAAAAATTCATTACCTATAGGCAATGTTCATAGCATGACATCAGTTAGCAAAATTATATAGGTTTCAAGTGTACAATTCTATAATTCATCATCTGTGTGTTGCACTGTTACTCACCACCCAGAGTCAGAGAGTCAGTTCTCCTTCCCTCTTCCTCCACCCCATAGCAGCTTTATTTGTAATTGCCCAAAACTCTAAACATGTCACATGTCCTTTTATGGGCAAATAGATAACAAGACTAGTACAACCTTACAATAGAATACTGGTCAACCAGAGGAAGGGATGTATTCTTACTAGACATAACAACTTGAATTGCTTTTCTTTCTTGTATGTAATAAAGATATTATGCTGACTGTAAAAAGCCAGTCTCAGAAAATTCTATTTATATAATACTCTTGAAATGACAACATTTTAGTGATGAGGACAGGTTAGTGGCTGCCAGGGACTGGGTAGGAATAGGGGGAGTTTCCCTGTGATGATGAAATAGATCTGTATTCTTATTGTGGTGACAAGTATATGAATCTCTACAATACACTCCCCTCTCCACCAAAATAAGCACGTGTAAACTGGTGAAATCCAAATAAGGTCTGTAGTTTCAATGTCAGATTCCGTTTTGACTATAGTGTGGTTATGTCAGATGCCATCTTTGAGGAAAGCTGGGTGAAGGGTACAGGAAACCTCTTTGTGGTATTTTTCCAACTTCTTGTGAACTCAAAGTTATTTCAAAATAAAAAATTTAAAAAAACTAAAAAGGAATAATTAAATTCAATAACTTTTATTTCACAAATATTTTTGTTTCATAACAAGTTATAAATCACCATTAAATTGTCATAAAACATCTGATTTTTTAGTGTTATAAGTAGGTTCTGGTGTTATAAAATATATAACATTTTCCTGCCTTGTTTGTAGTTCTGTTTTTAAAAACACAATTGTGTCAATCTGAGCACCTCTAGGGGATAAATTATACTATGTGATAATAATGAGGGTACCAAGGGACTGTGCATGAAGAAAGGATGGAAAAATAATGCAGCTGATCTGAATGTTTTCAGCTCTCTGACTACAGTAATGATCTTATTTCCTTGACTACCAGCAGTTGTTCATGCTTGTTGTCAAAAACAAAAACGAAGAGTCTTATAGCAGCTTATAGCAGAAATGGTAAATAGAAATGGCATTCCGTCTGCAAAAAATAAATACCCTTCCAACTAAAATGCCTTTCTTCCAATCACAGCAATATAATTTGTTGTCAATAGATGAATGATACATGTTAAAGAAAAAGTTCTTTCAAATAAAATAAAAATATTTATATGGCCTTTTCAGAGAATGGATTAACTGAGATCCCAACTATAGCATCTATGTTGGAAGAAAAAAGTCAAAACAAAACAAAAAACAATCAAAGGACCAGATTCAACACTCTTTATGATCGTATCTAATCAGGATCTTAAGACATCTTTACTACATTTTTGTAAAAAGTGGAGTTAACAAATCACTGAAACTTTGTAATTTTCTTTTTCCCAGATTTATTGAGATACAATTGACATACTCTTATAATATTGTATAAATTTAAGGTATAAAATATGTTTATTTAATGTGCTTTGCAAAATGATTACCACTGTAACATTAGCTAACACCTGAAGCTCTGTTCTTTAGGAAAAAGGTCAATACCAATACATATATGTTTAGCTGCTCTGTTCATCCACATCATATCAAGAATAAATGTGTTTATTTATTCTCTTGCTCACTCATGTATCCAAAAATTATGTATTGACATTGAGGATACAAGAATAGACAAAGTATGGCCTCTGCTATCCTCACAGACCTTGCAGTCTAAGAGGAAAAAACAAACAGATAATTACAAGACATTTAACGACAATTATTATTATTACTAATGTTGTCTATGTGCCTGATGCTATTTTAAATGCTCATCGTGCATTTTCTTGGTGAATTTACAAAACAGTCCTGTGCCTTGTGAGGTAAGTACTATTATTATTCCTATTTTTTAAGATGAGAAAGATGAAACCAAAAGAGTTTTGTTCACTTAACCAAGATGATACAGTTTTGACAACCCCAGAGCTATCTTAACACAAAGTTGGAATGACAGCTGACACTTAGGGGCTTAGGTAAGGTAACTGGGGAGTGTTAGCAGGAGATGAAGTTGGAAAGATGACCAGGGGCCAGATTATCACAGACCTTTCAAGCTCTTTAAGGTTTTAGGACTTTATCTAGAAGTACTTAATAGCATCTATTTTAGTTATCTATAACTAACAATCCATTCTAAAATGTAGGGGCTTAAAACAAGTACCACTTCATTGCTCATAATTCTGTTGGTTAGAAATTGGGATAAAGCTTAGCAGGGGCAGCTGGACCCTCTCTGTGTGATGTCAGCTAGGATGGTTCCATAAGGGGTGAAGGTTACTAGATGGCCTCATCATAATATGCCTGGGACCTTGTTGGAAGCCTTTGACTGGGTGCCTCAGCTCTTTTTTAAATAGCTTTCAAAAGAGCTAAAATGGAGACTACAAGACCTCTTAAGTCCTATGCCATGAGCTGATACAGCATCATATCCATCATATTCTATTGGTCAAAGCAAGTTACAAAACAAGACAAGAATCAAGGGGAGAGAAATAAGCTCCATCTCTTGATAGGAGGAGCTGGAAAATCACATTGAAAAAGGTATTCAGAATGGAAGAGATTGTTGTGGCAATTTTTGAAAACAACACTGCAATAGTTTAAGAAGGGGTGTAATTTTCCGAACACCACTTATGGAAGTGACTGACATTTCTCTGTATATTCTTGGCTCCTTTATCATAGATTAATCGACCATATAAGCAAGGGTTTATTTTTGGGCTCTCTATTGTGTTCCATTGATCTATGTGTCTGTTTTGTGCCAGTACCATGCTGCTTTGATTATTATAACCTTGTAGTATAGTTTAATGTCAGGTAGTGTGATACCTCTAACACTGTTCTTTCTTAAGTTTTATGTGGTTTTTCAGGTCTTTTGTGGTTCCATATACATTTCAGCATTATTTTTTTCTAGTTTGGAGAATAATGCCATTGGTATTTAGATACAGATTGCATTGAATCTGTAGATTCCTTTGGGTGATAAGAAGATTTTAATGATCTTAGTCCTTCCAATCCATGAGCACTGTATATCCTTCCAAGGAAGACATACATATGGCCAACAGACATATGAAAAGATCCTTAGCATTACTAATAATCAGGGAAACGCAAATCAAAACAACAATGACATAGAACCCCACACCTGTCAGAATGGCCATTATAAAAAATTCAACAAATAACGAATGTTGGCAAGAATTTAGAGAAAGGGAACCCTCATGCACTATTGGTGGGACTATAAATTGGTACAGTCACTATGGAAAACAGTATAGAGGTTCATCAAAATATTAAGAATAGGCCTACCATATGACTTAGCAATTGTGCTTCTGAATATTTATCTGAAGAAAAAAAGAGCACTAATTCAAAAGAATATATACACCTATATGTTCATTGCAGTGTTATTTACAATAGCCAAGATATGGAAGCAACCTAGGTGTCCACCAATATATTAATCAGTAGATGAATGGATAAATAAGATGTGGATAAAGAAGACATACACACACAAAGAGAGAAATATTACTCAGCAATAAAAAAGAATAAAATCTTGCCATTTGTGAGAGCATGAGTGGACCTAGAGGGTATTATGCTAAGTGAAGGAAATCAGACAGAGAAAGACAAATACCCATGATTTTACTTATATGAAGAATCTATGGAAGTCAGGATGGCTCAGTGGGCTGAGCGCTCGCTTGGCAGCCCCAGGGTCAGAGGATCGACTCTTGGTCCTGGCCCTGGCCCATGTGGGCCCATATGCTGAACTGGGGTGTGATTCCCATATGGGAAGCCCCCAGTTCGGCCTCCAGCTCATGGGGGCATGCCTCCTATGCGGGATGCCTCTGGCCGAGTTCCCTCCCTGCACAGCCCCTTTCCGCTTATGTGGAATGAAACTATATAGAGGGCTGATGATGTACAACTATGGAGACTGCTTTGGGCCCTTACCCTTCTCTGTCTCTCTCTCTCTCTGTCAAACAAACACATAAAATAAATCTTTAAAATAAGAATCTAAAAAAAACAAAACAAATGAACTAACAAAACAAAACAAAAACAGACTCATAAAAACAGAGTTCAAAATAATGGTTGCCAGAGGGCAGTTGGGTTAAAAAAGTGAAAAAGGGTATAATTAATGATAACGTGATAATTTTGCATGGTAACAGATAGATATTAGACTTAGTGATGTGAGCACATTGTAAGATATATAAGTCTTGAACTACTATGTACACCTGAAACTAATATAATGTATGCCAACTATACTTTAATTTTAAAAAGTTGAGAAAAGAAGGGGCTTAGAATGCAAGAAGGAAGACTGCTGTAGTTACCTGGGTGAGAAGTTGGGTGGCCTGAATTAAAGCATTGCTCTAAACCTGGTTAAAACCAGAATTGCATGGAGAAGCTTTTTAAAAGTACAGATTCTGAGGACCTGTCATGCACATATTGAACCAGAATACCTGAGAGTAAAGCCTGAAAATAAATTTTTAATAATCCTTCTTTCAACAGACATTTTATTGAACACCTACTTTGTTCTGGGCAATGTTTTTTTAATTTTTTTTTATTTAAGTAACTTTTAATAGTTTCAACTTTTTTTGGTTAAATTTATTGGGGTGACATTAACTGATATCAGTTATATAGTTTCCAGTTACCAATCAATGTCACCTCATTAAATTTAACATATGACCTCACTTATAGGTGGAATATAAAACTGAAAGTAACAAAGACACAGAGACCTATGGACACACTCAATATCTGGGTGATTGCCTGAGGGAAGGGAAGGAGGGGGGAGGGAGAGTGGGAGGGGAGGTGGGAGTGGGCACCAGCATTATGGACACACTCAATAGTTTGGTGGTTACCTGGAGAGGGGGGAGGAG
>PVKE010037411.1:0-15891 GCA_004027555.1 Craseonycteris thonglongyai
TTGCATTTTAAGTTAGTAAAAATCTATCTTGAAAAAGTGTCAGAAAATCGAATTTTTTAGGTACCGCATGTACGGAATGCTGCTATCAAAAGTTGGGTCTGGAAATTTATTTTCTTCATGAGCCTATATCTCGAAAACTTAATAAGTGATTTAAAAAATAAAAAATAGTTTTGAACATATATTTTACTTATCTACCCATCCCTCGCTGGAATGCACCTTATACTGAAACACAGTATATAAACATAGTATGCATTTCATACCCCTTCTTCCCCCTTGTTGCCTATGACAACAAGTCGATCTCAACACACTTTTAAGATAAAAAGTAGATCTTAACTTTTTATCTTAAAAGTATGTCGTGATCGACTTACTATAATTACAATCGCTTCAAAGTCCATGGTACATGGAATTCCACCCCAGACATTGCGAGCGATCGGCGATCGACCAAAATTGGCCTTGCGATCGACCGGTCGACCACGATCAACTTGTTGGCCACCCCTGCCGTAGGACACTATTATGTAATTGAAGCTAATTTGATCAATTACTATAGCTAACACATCAATAATTTAATAGATAACATTTACATCTATCAGTGATTTTTTTTAGAATCAAATTTTTCTCAAAGAAGTGGTTTGAATAATGTCTTTATTTGATCAACCAATATTTATGGAGTGCTTACTATGTGCCGTGTGTTGTGTAAGATGTTGGATATTCAAAGGTAAACCAAATACACATGGTCTCTGTTTTTATGAAGCATTACAAGCGTCTTTATGTCACCATTGTAGACGGACTATTTTTCCATTGCATCATGTAGGGTGACCACTTACTCTGTCACCACATAAACTACAATTTTTAGAAGGTCATCCTTGGGAGCATTTGCATTTCTGGGACTTATTCTAGGACAGACAACAACCCTGGGAGTTAGAAAGTTCTACTTGCATTTTGCAAAGGAAACTGGCTATACAGTTAAATCTTCTAATTAGGGCTTTCCTTCATTAGGATGAACAAGTAGCAGTGTTGGTATCTGGGGAAAACTTTGGACTCCAAATCTAGCATTGTCCACTCCACCGCACATTCTTGCCAAACCCCCTTGGAACTGCGTGTTATATCTAGCTCCTCATTGGATGCCTCTGGAAAGATAGCGCTCCAATGCAGGATTAAAACCATTACTATGGCAACAGCCCCATGCTAATACCCATCATTCTAATTGCATAAAATATACTGGTTAGTCATCCAGCATGCACCCTCTTTGTCTTTCACCTCACTGTTTTCTTCACTTTGTCATTTTTGTGTGTGCATTAACTTACTCTATTTCTATTCCCCAACCCCTCCTAAAGTGTCAGCGTAGCATTGGGGCTGATTACAATTGGCCTTTTTCTGTCTGTACTTCATCTTAGAAACAAAGCTGTCATCCATTACTGATCTTACACAAGCTGATAGACAAGTTCCTTAACCCTCCACCTCACCTTCAATAATTATGCCTTACATGGGTGGCACTGAGAGTTGATGCAGCATGAAAAAAGCACGGTATTACTTTATGTTCTTTATAAAAATGAGCCAAAGATGCCTTCTATATATTGGTCTCTAGGTGGTTTATATTTTCACCGCAGGCAAAAACCTGTTTAAATGTCTTCCTGTATCAAATTCAAATTTTTACAATCCAATTTTGCTTCCACTGTAATATTTTTTGTTACATTAAATGTACCTAGATATAACCAGTTCTGCATAGTCACATGGTATCTCCCCTCTATCATTCTTGACTTTGCAAACACATATACCTACATTTTTCATCCCGTACACATTGAAATGGAAGAGCATTCAGACGTTTGGTTCAAACAGTGTGCTACTATTGAATTCTTAACAGCAGAAAATGTTCCTGCAATTTTTTTTTTTTTATTTTTTGAAAAATAAGATGAGGACTTCTTAAAGATCATTACAGGTGATGAAACTTGGGTCCATCATAATGACCCCAGAACAAAAGGCAGTCCATGCAATACAGCCATTAGGGATCACCTCAGCCAAAATAATTCAACACTCGGGCCTCAGCTGGGAAGGTGATTCCTATGGCAGCATTCCATGGACTGCCTTTTATAGCCTTTTCCACCCAGAAAAATAAGTGTCCTCTCTGATTTCCCTCCCTCCATGGAGTTTTCTTGTCTTCCTCCCCTTCTGAGCAGAGTGCCTAAACCTAAGACCAAGCTTGTCTAACCCAGAGAGGGAGCCACATGTTCAAGATAGATTTGAATACAGCCCAACACAAACTCATAAACTTTCTTAAATCTTTATGAGATATATTTGCATTTTTTTAAAGCTCATCAGCTATCATTAGTGTTAATGTATTTTACATGTGGCCCAAGACAATTCTTTTTCTTCCAATGTGGCCTATGGAAGCCAAAAGGTTGAACACCCCATCTATAGAGTGTGGAACGTCTCATGCCATGAGGGACTTTCCCCTCATGAAAATCTGTCCAAGTGTTACCCGATAAAGATTGTGTGTGCTACTGTAATCTTGTAGTCATGCCTTCCCTTGACCAAACCTCAAATCCCTGAACCCCCTACAATAATCTGAATATTCTTAGGTTTATTTGGACACACACAATATACATATAATTCCACGAGTTAGATGTCATTTCAGTTTATTATTTTTTATTTATGGGTGGTTCTAGGCAATAGTCATTTATCCAGCAAGATCATGTGACTGATACTGACACCACTGAGATTCAGGCAAGTCTCATTATATAGTTGTGTTGCTTGTAATATAGAAGTGAACTAGTTCATGAAGTAGATAATTACCTGTCACATTAACTAATTAGTTTTTTACTTCAAAGTTAATACTTTGCCCTTGTAGAATCAGTCTTATTTCATTATAAATATGTTTGGGGGAAAGCCGGGATGGCTCAGCGGATTAAGTGCTTGCTTTGAAGCCCCGAGGACCGAGGATCGAATCCCGGCTCCGGCCCAGGCGGACCCACATGCTGAACTGGGGTGTGCTTCCTGAATGTGGTGAGGCCCCCAGTTCAGTTAAAAAAAAATGTATATATATAAATGTTTGATGCATGTGGATACAAAAAGAAGAATGTTTTGGGGTGTCAAAAAAAAATAAGAAAACACTAAAAAAACACTTGTCAAAAGAACATGGGGGGTCAACTTAAATGAGCAATTTTTTTAAAGATTTATATTATTGCTTTTGACAGACAAAAAGAGACAGAGAGAGAGAAGGCGAAGGGCCTAGAGCAGTCTCCATAATTGCAGTCATCAGTTTTCAACATGGTTTTGTTCCAAACAGGTGGGCAGGGGCTGTGCAGGGAGGCCAGGGACCATCCACATGGGAGGCACACCCCCTCGAGTCAGGGGCCAAACTGAGGGCCTCCCACATGGGAAGCTTGCCCTGGTAAGAACTGAACTGGGGCCACCCCTCAATTCAGCATATGGGTCTGCACAGGCCAGGGTCAGGACTTGATCTTCAGTCCCAAGGGCTGCAAAGTACGTGCTTAACCCACTGAGCCATTCCAGCTTCCCCAAATGAGCAAATTTAAAGCAAATTTCACTTTAAAAATGATGGTAGTATTGGATTTTAACACAGAGATAAAATAAATGTTTATATTCCCACATTGTTGTGAATAAACAAAATAAGCAAATAAATTCAGAGAGAGAGAAAAACTCTTCCTTACAGATTTCCAGTTAATAAATGTAAAAAAAAAAAATCATCATCATGCAAATATCACAATTATTTTTGTTGCAGACAAGATCCAACCATGAATGCAAAAATTTGTGGGTGAAAGTTTGAGAAGAAATGGGATTTTCATAGTTTAAACCTATCTCCCCAAGACACATATTAACTACAAAGGAAGAAATAGTAACATTACTATAGAGAAACCTGTCAGTCACCAACTTCACCAAGTGTTCAAGTTGTACATTGTTCATGATAAGATATAGACATAATGAACCTCTTGATACAATGCACTGAGAAGAACACTACCTCATTTCTGTGCTATTCTTGTCAAAAATGCATAACATTACCTCAATGATGAGAAAATATTGTAAGAATCCAAATTGAGGAACACTTTGAAAGTGTCAAGATCATCAAAGATAATAAAGGACAAAGAAACTAGTACAGACTGAGAAAGACTAAAAAGACTTAACAACTAAATGCAATATGGAACACCACAAAGAATTCTGGAACATAGAATTCTGGAGCATAATAGTAGGAAAATGGGTGAAAATTGAGAAAAGAAAAGCAATAGTATAGTTAATAATATTGTACCAGTGTTAACTCCCTGTTCTTGGTTGTTGTGCTGTGGTTCTATAAAAGGATAACATTAAGGGAAGCAGGGTGAAAGATGTAAAGAAACGTTTTGTATTCTTTTTCCAACTTTTCTGCAAGTCTAAAAAAGTTCAAAGTAAATAGCTTAATTAAATAAGTTAAAAGAAAAACAGTGGGCAGTCACTGAGTCAGTACAATGCTGATCAAATAGCTGACAACAAAAGAAAACTAAAGTTAGAGGATGGGAAGATTTTAATCCAATTCTTCAGTCCAAACTCTGAGAAACAGAGAAGTTCCATGATTTAACCAAAGCAACCTAGACACAAATATTTTGGTTTTCAGCTCAGGTTTGACCATTAATATCCTATGCCAAGGAGACTTATATAGAATGAAAAAATATTATATGATGATACATTTACTATATTAGTTTTTGGACTATCAAGTTAGGATAATTTATTTTTATTTTTTTGCAATGCATGTTGATTTGGTATTGGGGAGTCTTGAGGAATATCCATAAAATAAATCTATCAATTATGAAAATGTGAAATCAAATATTCCTAGTGATAGAAAGAGAACTGACTCTGGGTAGTGAGTACATAATGCAATGCATAAATGATGTAATGTAGAATTGTACACCTGGAACCTATGTAAATTTTACCAACCAATATCACTCCAACATATTTAACAATTAATTTTAAAAAGGAGGAAGAGGGGAAAATCAAATATTCCTTAAGTTAAAATCATCATACCAACAGATAATACATGCCAAGTATGTATGGGGAGTAAGACATTTATTTGGTGAAAATACCACAGAATTCCAACAAACTGTAACTTACTCACTACAAGTCTAATAGTAATAAAGAAAAATTGCTTTTGAGAATGTTAGATCAAGATAAAATGGCAACAAAATTTTTTCCCTTAATAATTAAAATCCTTTAAAACTTTAAGAAAATAAAAGAGGTTACTAGATAATCTATAGAAACAAAAGTGATAGAATTTCCAGTCAAGATGGCACATCAAAATTATAACTAAACTACAGAACAATCATTAATGAGAACTGCCTGAAGTCTTGCTGAACAGAAATCCTCCAACAAGTACATACAGGAGTCACTTCGAGACCGGTAGGAGAGGCAAAGACACAAAACAGGCTTGTCCCACACACGCTTGTTGTGGTTAAAAATCAGGAACAATATCTTGGCTGTGTAGGTCCTACCTGAGGAACAAGGGTTCCCAGCCACATACCAGGCTCCCCAGCTCAGGATTCCAGCTCTGGGAAGAGAAGTCCTTACGACTTCTGGATGTGCAAACCAGCAGAAACTAGCTGAATGAGATGAAAACATGTTGAAGTCCCAGGTGTTCTCCTTAAAGAGCCCACACGCAGATTTACTCTCTGATAGACTCACCTTGCTCTAAGTTCCAGCACCCAGGTATCAGTTTGAAAGATACCAAGGACATACAGGGAGGGACTGAATACTTTGGCATCCAGGCAAGGGCTAGCGGGCAGCTTTCTCCCAGAAAGAAGTACTGATAGAATCCATTAATCCCTTGTTGAGCCCACCCTCTTCCCAGCTTACAGATGCAGGTGGCAACCATATCTAAGTCTCCATCAGCATAGCTAACACTCATCACCCAGCCCTGGTGATTCCCTGAGACACCACACCACCCAATTTGCAGGCCTATCCAAGCCACTTCTAGTAGCTTTTCCATACAGATGGCCTGTCTTGGCTCATGCTGCAAACTTTTCTAAAATTTCTCAAAGATTCACAAAACCCAACAAGAAGCATCTGGCCTTAGCATGCCCTATACCTCATGTGGAGCAGTGGAAGTCAGTTTGTGGTTTGGCCTCTCTCTAGCACCTCCAAGTCCAGCTCAGGTGGCTGCCATCTGCAGATTGCTTTGTGGCTCATGGCAGGTGGTTCCAAACGGAGCATAGGCTGTGGCTGAACTTTACCTGCAGTGAGCCCTTCTGAGGAGGACCCGGTTTAAACACACATGGTGATGAGCTTTGGATGTAGCTGGAGCATTACCCAACTGCCTCCACAAATGAGGCACTCATAGGGCAAATTGGGCAGGCACCAGAGCCCTGCCAAAATGATTCTTCCTTCGTAGAGTAAGCCACTGTATAATAGCTTCTCCACTTTAGTCATGGTCAATCTTCAAAACCAATCAGCCCACAAGTCAATCCCTCCCACTAATATGCAAAGAGCAACCAAGGTTCAACCACACAGGAGGGTACACACAACCCACAAAAAAGGCACACTTGGAACCCCCCAGCTACAGTGACCAGGAAGATTGAACCACTGGGCCCCACAGGACACCTGCTACGTAAGGTCACTCTACTAACTCCAGGAGACATAGAAGCCCTACCTAATACATAGAAATGAACATAAAGAGGCAGCCAAAACGGGAGACAAAGAAACATGTCCCAAGTGAAAGAACAATACAAAGCTCCAGAAAAGGAACTAAACAAAATGGTGACAAGAATACAATAACTTAAATAAAGAATACATTAGAGGAAATCAACAGATTAGATAAAGCAGAGGATCTAATCAGTGATTTAGAAGACAGCAAGAAACAAACACCAATTAAAACAAACAAACAAATCCAAAATAATAAGTACAGTTTAAAGGGGCCTCTAGGTCAAATTCAAGTGTAACAATATTTATGTGATAGGAGCATCAGAAGGAGAAGAGAGGGAGCAAGGAATTGAGAACTATGTGCTATTTGAAAAAATAATGACAGAAAGCTTTTCTAACCTGGCAAAGGAAATAGACAGACAAGCCCATGTAGTGCACAGAATTCCAAACAAGATGAATCATACAGGCCCACACCAAGACACAATTAAAATGCCAAAGGTTAAAGGCAAAGAGAAGATCTTAAAAGCAATAAGGAAAACAATTAGTTACCAATAAGGGAGCTCCCATAAGACTGTCAGCTCATTTGTCCACAGAAAGTTTGCAGGCCAGAAGGGACTGGCACAAAATCCTGAAAGTGTTGAAAAGCAGTGGCCTATGACCAAGATTACTCTACCCAGAAAAGCTATCACTGAAAATCTAAGGACAAAGAGCTTACCAGACAAGGAAAAGCTAAAGGAGTTCATCACCACCAGACCAGTATTACAAGGAATGCTAACGGGACTTCTCAAGACAAAAAAAAAAATTTAAAAATATGAATAATAAAATGGCGATAACTACGTATTTATCAACAAATACTTTAAATGTTATTGGATTAATTGCTTTGATCGGAAGACAGAGTGGCTGAATGGATAAGAAAACAAGACCCTTACATATGCTGCCTACAACAGACTCACTTCAGATTGAAAGACACACACAGACTGAAAGTAAAGAAAAGGAAAAAATGTATTTCACAAAAATGGAAAAGAAAAAAGCAAAAAGCTGGGATAGCAATACTTATACAAGACAAAATAGACTTTAAAAGAAGGCTGTAACAAAAGACAAAGAAGGACCTAGTAATCCCACTTCTGGGTATTTATCCAAAGAAACCAAAAAACATTATTTCAAGGGACATGTGTTCATTGCAGCATTATTTACAATAGCCAAGATATGAAGGCAACCTGTGTGTCCCTGAATTGGATGAACAGATGCACTGCCTGGGCTTGTCTGTCTATTTCCTTTCCCCGGTTAGAAAAGTTTTCTGTCATTTTTTTCAAATATATATATATATACACATACATACATACATACACACAACATACATAAACAGTGGAATATTACTCAACCATAAAAAAGAAATCTTGCCATCTGCAACAACATGGATGGACGTAGAGGGTATTGTGCTGAGTATAGTAAGTTAAACAGGGAAAGACAAATATCATATGATTTTATTTATAAATGGACTCTAGCAAACAAAATAAACACACAAAACAGACTTAAACTCATAGATACAGAGAACATTTTGATGGTTGCCTTGATGTTAGGGGGCTGAAGGTGAGTGAAAAAGAGAAAAGCGTTAAGAAGTACAAATTGGTTGTTACAAAGTAGTCATGGGGACCTAGGGTATAATATAGGGGAGATAGTCAATAATGTAATAACCATGTATAGAATCAGATGGGTACTACATTTATCAGGGTGATAGATGGGAGGGGGTTTGTGGGGCAGGGTGAAAAAAAGGGAGGGATTAAAGAGTACAAATTGGTTATTACACTATAGTTGTGTGGATGTAAGGTACAGCATAGGAAATATAGTCAATAATAAGGTAATAAGATAAGGAAGTAGGTTTATAGACATAAAACCGTGGTTTAAATGTTTCAACTTGAGTTCAGAGAGGTGGAATTTAAGTTCACTGGATCTACCCACTTTCTCCTTCTCCCTCAGTGTCTAAAGCATGAGCCATCCTAATCTGCCCTTCACGACCATATCCACTCTCCTTCCCTAGCTCTCATATTCTTTTGCCTCTTCCTTGGCCATTCTCTCACTGCTGCAAATCCCAACTGTTTCAATGTCTTCATATAAGGACTAGCTCTGAGTTACTGATGAAGACATGCAGCTTTCATCAAGAGCTCTAGTCTAAATTCCTTTCCCAGCTGACTGAAGCGTAAGGGAGCACACTGGATCACAGATACTTGAAGAGGCAGCTCATCTGTTCGAGTGCAATATTTGATACAGGAAACACACTTCATTTTCTCCTACCTCTTAGCCTAGGGACAGAGAGCTTCTCCTTCTCAGGTTCCGTAGGCTTATGAATGGACGTGTTTGAAAGCTCATAGACGAAAGAGAAGGAGCCCCTTTGGTCTGCATCGCAGCATCCTGACCTATGGCTGGGCACCATACTTAGTATTTGGAGAAAGCCCTACAGAGCAGGGGGAAGTGTCAGCAGGTGTCTCCAGGATGACCAGAAGATCCCAACACAACAGCCTCGTCTTCCTGGCGTCACATGGTTTGCCGGGACTTCAGTAGTCTACTTCTTCACATCACAAACGATGGACGATACTCAGCAGCTTCTGTCTCCGCGCCAGCATTGCAAGTGGAAGCAGCTCTAGGCCTATTGCTCAAAAGCCAGTGGCTAAATAGTCAATCTAATTTGCTTTTAAAAAACAAATTCATTTTAGTCTACCAGTTTAATCTTATCTTTATCATATCTTTTTTGAAAATACTAAATTAGTCTAAGGACAAATAGACAGTTGAAGAAGAGAAAGAGAAAAAACAGCTTATATTCAAGAGCATGGTCTTTAAAAATGTTCAAGTATGAAATATTCTCATACATTTTTGTGACTATGTATTTTTTCCGTCAACCAAACTGAACAGTTTAATGAGTAAATTTGACCTGTGGTGTTCTATGAACTTCCCTGCTGCCTCTGTGTGTAGAGTTGGGAGTATTTCCAGACTGACCAGTTCATAAGTTCCATGACGTCCTTTCTCTGAAATCTGTTTTGTCAAGAAGGCCCCTTGTCATTCTACGTGTTTGCTCACCAGGATCCACAAATTGCTTCTGACAGATTTGCAAGTCCTTGACCTTCACCATGTTTATCAATCACACACCTTTGGACACATCGCTGGGCATAGGTTACTCCATATCATGAGCACCGTGATCAGTTAATGTTTCATTCACACTTTCCTGTTCATGCTCACATCTAAGATACCTCATGGTTTTTATTAATAAAGTCTCTGCAACCCCAGGACATACACATATACAAGCAAGTAGAAAAGCCTAACTAAATGATCAGCATTTCCGGATCTAGGCACTATGGAGATCTTGGGCTAGAACATTCTTTGTTGTCGGGGCCTCGCCTGTGCATGAAGTTTAGCAGCATCTCTGGCCTCCACCCACTAGATGCCAGCCGCACCCCTTCCCCAGTTATAACCCAAATCACTTTTAGGTGCTGCCCAATGTCCCTTGGAAGACAAAACTGCCCTCAATGTACAAAGACTGAAGTTGACAGTCAACCCTCTAACAGGGAATTCTAAAACCCTCACTTAGGATTATATTCGAAAGCAGTTTTACTTCCCTAACATCACACACAGATGAGTGTCAGCTCCAAGGATTCAATGATGACTTATTATATCTGGGAAGGACAGCTGTGCAGACAGTGGAGGCTAGAAACTTGGTTCCTATTATCTTTCTTACATAAATATTTATGTCTCTGGTTGAGCCCTCAAATGACAGCCTGTTTAGATTGAGGATGCCTGCTAAGGCATAACAGCCATCATTAAGTTCCACAACTACAGAATGGTTGCCACTTTGGTTGTTGAGTTTCAGGCACTGATAAGTAATCTAACTGATTGTTTTATAATTTTTTTCCAATAAATCTTTTTTTTTCTTTTAAATCAACATAAACTAAGGGAAAGCATACTTTGTTTATAGTAAATTACACAAGCGTCACACCATCAGCATGTGGAAAACACTGGCAAAAACAATACTGCATGAGCTGAACAGTAGATCTTACAGGCTCTATAGTTCCATAAGAAAGGACTGAAACTTTTTTTAACAGTAATAAAGAGTACTCACTCAGGCTTAAGAGATTAGTTGTAAGGACACACTTTTATCTTTCATCACAATGTTTCTAGAACCTTTTAAATTGGGATATAATTGATACATGAGGAATTTTCATTATGCTTGTAAATACTATACATACTACCTTCTCAATACCAAAGGTGTTAATGTGACTAATTTTCCAAGAATATCAGGAATAAGTATTGTTTTTTGTCTGTTTGTTTGTTTTTAACATACTTGCTAGAGCACTACTTATAGACGAGATGCTTTAACCAGGGGCAATCACTCTCTTCATGATCCTGTTATTACATACGTGGAAGGGAGAAAAAGAACAAACCAATACACCTAGATCATTGTGCTTCACTTTATGGAGCTTCATAGGTGTTGTGTATTTTACAGACTGAAGGCAGGACCTTCCACCAGCATAAAGATCACAACTTGCTTTATGCCAATACTCACTCTATTAAGGTGCTCTGGAACTGAACCTGCAGTATCTCTGAAGTATGGTTGTCCATTCCAACTCCCTACATAATCAAGGTTGGAGCTATTTTAAATTAAGCCTTTAGCTCTGGGTTCAAATCAGCTTATCTTGGAGGTCTCTAGAACTACAAATTCAAAATCCTCTGAGGTTGTTCCCACTAAATTCCTACTGAAAAACCCTGACACTGGTGCACAGAGAGATGATGAGCAAGACTCACATCCATGGCATCTTTCCTCCTTTCCAAGCTTCAAGCCTGCCCTTGCTAATCCCGGTCCTATCAGTCTTGACTCAGAGTCTTTCCAGTCTTTCTAAGATCATTCAGACCTTGTGTGTGTGTTTGTGTGTATGTAATTAGCATCTGTCCTAATTTTCTTAATCTATTATATATATGCACATGCCCCCTTCCACCACACACACAAACATCCCCACTCATAAGGGCAAATGCTTGATTAGTTATGCTACCAAGCGGCAGAAAAATAAAAGCTTTCTGAGTATATGATAACAAGTTCTTTTTCACCACTAGGGAAATATTTTTAAAACACCACTAACCCAAAAAATTACAACTCTTTAAATATCAGTAGGGCTCTTTTATAAAACATAACACACACAAATCAAGACTCAACTACAATACACAAGTCAATTCACATAAAAAGAAGCCTATTTTCTTTTTGATTTTATACAACTTAATTTTATTTTACACTTTTTAAAATTCACTTTGGACCTCACAAGTCCTGGGGTTTCATTCACTGACTAAACTGCTCTGCTGGACAGTCAAGTACAATAGCGGTTTTCTTATATCGATTTTTTATTTAAGAAATGTAAGGTGTCAGTTGCTTTTGTAAAATGTTATATAACATGATTATTTTTATATAAATTTATTTAAATCACTTAGGACCAAGCATGTCCTTAGGCTTCACCCACTCGTCAAACTGCTCTGCCGTGAGATAGCCAAGCTCAATAGCAGTTGCCTTTAAGGTTGATCCGTTTTTATGTGCTGTCTTGGCAATCTTTGCTGCCTTGTCATACCCTGAGGAAAAAACAAAAAGGCAAGAGAGGAGTTAGTAGTGAAATTTGGATTCCTAAAGCAAAAGGTAATCATTATTATTTTCATGCTACTGACACTATTCATCTCTTACGTAACATTTCTGAACCTTAAAAATATTTAAGAGTGATTATCTTAACAGTTGACATTTCTTATATAGAAATAAACCCTTACCTTTCTTCTGTTATACAGGTCAACATACCTCAATCTCTACAACAGATTTGTTCCTAAATTCCAATTGCCCATTAGCTCAGATTATTTTCACATGGGAAAAAACAAAAACAATGTAGCACCAAGATATAAAAATATACCCAAGTAGTAGAAATGTGTTGTTTAACTGAAAATAATGGTCTTTCTAACAAAACACGGATGAGCTGAGTGGGCAGGAGGCGTGCCCTCACCACTAGCCAGGAGCAGCCAAGGCCCCAGGGGACGCCTGCAGAGCTGTTTCCAAAGGCTCTTCTCTGCTTGGCACTCTACCCAGGCCTCATCCCAGACTCAAGATACAGGTGTCCTGTTTACTGCACTTACTTGCTTTTAAAATCAATAAAAGTAGGAGCAGGCCAGTTCTACAAATTGACTTAATGTAATTTTTTAAAGTCAGAGGCAAAAGAACAGAAAAAAAGAAAATGAAATCAATAAAAGATGGAAAAAAACCCAAGATCAGAGGACCATGACCAAAGAGAAACCACCTGAGGCATCTGATGATCATCAACCAAGCAAGATGCTATGGTGGTATGCAATTACTAACCCTGTATGTACACAACAAATGATGGGCATAGTTAATTTTGTTAATAGTTTATTTTATTTAATAGTTAACTGAATTTGTGAAAGATAAACAGGTTGAAAAGGACACTTACTGATCAGATAACTTCGAGAAGAATTCTCACATTAAACCTTTGGGGTCAATGTTAGGTATTCTCGTACTTTTACGTTAATAATGACATTAGAGTCTAAGTATTATGCTAACTACTTATAGATTTCTTTGAGTCTGACAGAACACTCCTCCTAATCAGCCTTTTACCAACAAGGACAAAGAGAACCTTGATGCGGTGCTGTAAGTCTTGTGCTCCTTCTCCAGTAACGTGTGGTCTGCCCACTTACCCTTGTATGGCCTTTACCTCATAGTAAACTGATTCTAAGAAAAACTTAGCAATCACTCAGCTTTAGGAGACTCTAATTTAAATGTTTTGGCAACACGTTTTAAAGTAGAGATGTCATAAAATATTTCTCACATGAGCCCTTGAGTTCTCCTGTGTACCTCTCCAGTACAATAATTTAAAAAGGATCAAAATGTCATTATCAATCTCAATATACCAAAGAACAGATATCACATTGGGCCCAGCGCTTCCTAAAGCAGTCAAACGAGCTCTAACTTTGTAAGACTGAAATTATAGCTTGATGTGAAGCCAAGGATATAAAGTCAGGATTCTATAATCCTGAAACTTCAGGATTATAGAAGAATATTTTAAAGCTGTAACCATAACATGCCAAATGACTGCATCATAACATGTTTTAAAATACAAAACTAAAGAATTTGTTAATCATCGCAGCTCAGCAGTAAGGAGAGAGAGGGAAAAGGCTTTTAACACATAATGTAATGCAGTGGATGTCTCAAAACAGTGCATTTAAGGAAAGCACTATGGTCAGTCTGTAACCCAAGTCTATATGTTTGAATCTACATAATAAAATATTGAAAAGTCTGGAAAAGGCTTGCAATACAAAGGCCATGGTTTTAAACAAGCTATTTGCATTTCCCTCAATTTGTCTATGAGCAATGAATACATAACCCTTTTTCTTTTCATTGCTAACTTTCCATTTCTTAATTGGGCAGAACAAAGCACAGCAGAGCATCTAGAGAAGGCAGAACGATGAATTCACTCCACGCTGCTGAGCAGCCAGCGCCACCTAGTGACAGTGCCACTGAGAGGCTCTTCCCAAGTGTTCTGAGAATAGGAGGCATCTGTAGTCCATTATGATTAAAATAAATTGGAACTATTACTTCTAAATTTACCACATTACAAATAAAATGAAGCACAATCAATCAAGTTTTTGAAAGAACTGTGACACCATCAAAGTTATATATATATATATATATATCTCACAACACACTTTCAAAAAGTTTGTAAGATTTTACTGAAACGATGTCCGAAAAGAAACTGCTGTCTACAAACTGATCCAGTAGTCTCTAAAATTTTTCCTGCTTCTAAATTTGTATTGAACTTTATATTATTATTTCTTAAACCCTTACCTATATGAGGATTAAGAGCTGTCACCAACATGAGAGACTCATTCATTAGCTTGTTGATCCTTTCTGTGTTGGCCTGGATTCCCACCACACAGTTTTCTGTGAAAGAAACTGACGCGTCCCCCAGAAGCCTGGCTGAGTGTAAGACATTTTTAATCTAAGAGAGACAAAGAGAGAGAGAGAGACTTATTAAGCCTACCTTTCTTTTGTCCAACAACATATCATATTATTTGTGGGTTCATAAGGAAATATATAATTCAATATATTTTAAGGCATAACAAATATAAAAGAAATTATAATCATTTGAGGGCACAGAAATCTAAAAAAGGCATAAAGGAATAAATAATTAAATATCTAGAATATAGCATAGCATGTGGTATTATAAAACACAGGTATAAAATATTAGAAAGTACAGAGAAAGATAAATTAATTCCAGTTGTAGGAAGTGGTAAAGTTCTATTTAACAGGGAGGACTTAGCCAGCCAGAGATGGGAAAAGAAACTACCATGCAGTCAGAAGAGAAGCAGAGATGCAGAGGCTGGAAAGTTCAGCACCTGCCTCAGAACATCAGCGTAGTCAGGGCTTTCCAGTTCTTAATGATTATCACGTTTTTGTTGTTGTTTAACAAAACAAATATTTCCTGGTCACTTTAAAATAATCTTTCACATAATATTCTAAAACAGTATAAAATCAATTAGCTTCTCTGAGCATTTTCTTTTTTGGTAACATTCCCACTATATATTAAGATATCTGTCCACATCCTAATCTCTTTTGATCTAAAATTCCAGGGTCTGCAAACTATACTCCCAACAATGGAAGAAGATACAGAACTTTAAATCTCACTCATTTGATACTAATGACTGCATTATATGGCAAATGTTGATTATCTTTATTTATTGTCTATTAAAGACAAAGTCATATCTTTTAAAGATTAGCAAGATATTTAACTGTTTGTTGTGAACCTATATTTGCCAGGCAGCTGGTGTTAACTGTTTGGAAAATGACCTCAAAGCAAATGCTTGTAGATCTGAGTTCACTTTGGCTTGTCCTCTATTTTCCACCAGAATAAATACTCCATAAAGGCAAAAAAAATTTTGCCTTGTCCATTGTTATATCACTAGCAACTCATCCAGTGCCAGATATAGACTAGTACTCAATAAATATTTGATGAGTACACTGAATGAATAACTTCATTTTGTCATTTGCATGTTACTATCAAATTAAAATCAGGGGGAAGCTGGGATGGCTCAGCGGGTTGAGCACTCGCTTTGCAGCTCCGGAGACTGAGGATCGAATCCCGGGCCTGGCCCATGTGAACCCATATGCTGAGCTGGGGTGTGCCCCCAGTTCGGTCCTTGCTGGGGCCTATGTGGGAGGCTCCTGGCCCAGTTCCTGCCCTGTGCAGCCCT
>PVKE010037412.1:0-15912 GCA_004027555.1 Craseonycteris thonglongyai
GGGAGCGCTCCAGGGCTCAGAGTAGCTGGAAATTGGATTTAACTAAGTTTAGCCTTTTTTTTTTTCCCCATGTGAGTATAATAAAGAGAAAGAGTGGATCAGAGTTGAGAGGGTAAACAAAGAAATGATAATGAAATGGAATTTTAAATAAGAAAGGAAGGAAATGAAGACAGGGAGAAAGAATGAGGAGCACTGGAAAGGTGGCAAAATCAACTAATCATAGGTCATTGTGTGGTCAAAGAGTTATTAAATCTGATGATTAGAGTATAAGCTGGAAAGGTGGCTGATGATTGTCAGAGACTGGGATTCTGAAAACAGAGGCTGTAAAGGGAGTCTGTCCATTACGTTGTTAGGGTCCATGGTGTAACTATGCAACAGCTTTGGTAAAATGAAATCCAAGATCCTTGCAGAAGTGGGATTATAAATGTTGACATAAGAAACATTCAAACTCGTAGAGAATTTTTATGAGTTTATTTGAGCCAAACTGACTACATATGCCGGGGAGCAAGATGTTAAATAGCCTTTCCTTTTTTTTGTTTTTGTTTTTGTTTTGTCAGTGCTCATTGATGATTCTGGGTTACCACCTTCATTGTCTCAAAATCTGGGAAATAAGACTCAAAAAGAAAACCCAGGGTACTGACCATCATATTAATTCTTGTGTGTCTTCTGGGCTGCTGTCTCCTCCTCTTCTTTCATAATCTTCTTAACATTTGTTTTATGTGTAGTGTCCAAGGTTATTTGTACTTTGCAGGGGAAAATGGGGAAAATTACATCTACTCCATTTTCTTGGAAGCAGATGTCCCTGCAAAGGCTTTTTAGCTACTTGCTTATAACAAGACACGAAACACTTCTCATTAAATGCCCCATTTTTCTTAATTATGAAAGAATACCTCTATAATATATGAACTTCAGTGCTCTCTGTAATATTGAAGAAATTGTTTTGCCTCAACAAAAGAAAATATTTTGGAAGATTTCTTCACTCATGTTGAGAGTATTAAATCAATCACTTCTTTTTTTTTTTTTTTACCCTTCATATCCCCATTTGCAAATACCACACTGAGGCATCTTGGTTTGAACTTTGAGAGTCCTTGGTTTTACTGTCATGTTTATTATTCGAACTAATAAATGCAAGTTGTTTTTAGTCTTCATTGTAATAAGTGTAACTAGTGTATTGAGCTGAGTGATAACAATTAAAATTTGTGGGAAAAAGCCAAAGTTTTTGCTAGATATTTTGAAGAAATTTAGCATCATCTGTAGTGAGGGAAAAATTGCATTTGTATTTTATATTCCGTATAAAGTTGATCCATAGCCTTGCTTCTGGACCATTTATTTATTAGGTGCTTTTTGTTGTTGTTGTTGGGTTTTTGTTTGTTTTGTTTTGTTTTGGTTTTGTTTTGTTTTTGGTCTTAGACCAGTTCTACTCTACTCCATTTATTGCTATGGCTTTCTAGTATGTCTCTATTCCTTTTATTGCAATCGCAATAAAAGCCACGGTAATAAACAGAGTAGAGCAGAACAGGTTTAAGACCAAAAACAAAAAAAAGGTCCATCTCTTTTTAAAAGATTGGTATTGTATTGAATTTAAACAGGGTCTGTTTATTCAGGCCTTCTTTTATGACAGTTAGAAGTGCTTGGACATTTTTTAATTTTTAACAAATGCCTGATTCATCTTTATTAGAGTACCCCCACTTCATAGGGTTTTGCTTGTTTGTTTGTTTTTCTATGATGTGACAGTATATTTATAATCTTCATGAATTTTTTTACTAGACTTTATCAAATCAAGGACATTCCTTTCACTCCTTTTTTTCTGGGACTTAAGTCATAAATATGTGTTGACCCTTATCAAATATAGTTTTTCCTCAGCTATCGACATGATCATGTGATTTTTTGTTCCTTTAGTTTATTAATGTTCTGATTGGAATTAATACGTCTTCTGATGTTGAACTGTCTAAGATTGTTTGAATACACCACATTGAGTCATGATATATTAATTTTTAAATAAATTGATAAATTCAGTTTTCTTATAATTTATTTAAGGATTTTTGTGTGTTTAGAATGCTCATAATTAAACATATCTGTACTGCTCCCCTACTTTGTTCATATCCATTTTTAGGCTTAAAGTTACACCAGCTTCATAAAATGAGTTGGGCATCTTTCCCCTTCTATTTTTCTGGAACAACTTGTATGCAAAAGGGATTATCTGTTCTTGAAAGCTTCAGAAGCTTCAACTGCAAAACCATGTGGGACCAAGGTTTTGGTCACTTTTAGAGGAAGAAGTTCTTGATTCCCATATTCAGTACTTTAGTGGTGATTCATCTGTTTAAGTATTATGTTTCTTCTTGGGTTTATCTTGGCATCTTACAGTTTCCCAGCAATGTATCCATTTAAGCTAGGTTTTCAAATGTCTTGGCATATAGTTGTTAATATTTTATTATTTTAAAGATCTGTGTTACTTCTATAGCTTATTGCTAGCTATTTTTCTGAATTTTACAAAGCATTATATCCAGGGTTTTTGTTTGTTTTATTAATCTATTCAATAAATTATTATTTAGTTTTGTTAACCATCTTTATTGTAAATATGCTTTATGTAACTGATTTCTGGCCTTACTTTTTCTCCTTCATTTTTCCATGTTTGGATTATTGCCATTTTTCTGATTTATGGTTGGATGCTCACTTCAATTATTATATCTTCTTTATTTTTAGATTTAGTTAAAGCTCTAAATATTCTTCTAAGTGCAACATAAGCTTTATTTTAAATTTTGATGTTTAGTGCTTTCATTGTCAACCAGTTTAAAATGTATTGTAATTTCCATATTATTCCTCTTTATCCCAATATTATATGTTTTGAAATTTTATATATATATATATATATATATATATGATTTTAAAAGTTATCTTATTGTAATTTATTTTAAATTTTATTCCATTATGATTAAAGAATATAGTTTAATGATTATTTGGTGTTTGTTAGAGCTTATATTGTGTCTTATTTTGTCTAGTAATAGTTAGTTTCTGTGAATGTGTCATGTTTGCTAAAAATGTATTTTCTCTTTTGGGGGGTATAAATAGCTATATTTATTGTTCAATGTAATTGAATACATTCTTCAAATTTTTAATGTTTTTAATCACTTTAAACTATTAGTTGCTGGAAGAATAGATTAAAAACTTCAACTACAAATTTTAATTATTATTTTAATTATTATTTTATATATTTTGAGACTATATTGTTAGCTGTATATATATTCATGATCATTATATTGTCTTGATCTCTGTTTCTTTTTCCCAGTATATAATGTTCTTTGCACATATGTGAGGGTTAAGAGAGACACTCATGCTATTTATGGCAAAAGGTATAGAAAATTACAATATTAACGATTATTTGTTGGCATAATAACTGACTTTTTTTCTTCTTTTTCTTTTTCTTTCTAAATAAACTTCCAGATCTTTCTACTTGTGTATAATTCTAACAACACATCTGTTCATGACAAGTGCAAGTGCAAATACAAACAACTCCAGTGCATTTTTTTTTTAGCATTAACTGTGAGTCACCAAATTAAAGATCAAATTCCTGGATGTGGATATTTCCCACTAGAACAAGCTTCCAACTGCCTGAAGTCTAATCTACCTGCTGTCTTAAGATTTTTATTATTTTTAGTATTGATGCAATGCATTTAACATAAATATAATTATTTAAACCTGTTAAGATGGTGGGAAGTATAGTATTTTAGTTTTTATTAAAGGAAATCCAAATTGTAAGAAATCATACACCAAAGCACATTTAGATACTTTTCTCTTTTTTGCAACATTATAGGTAACTAGCTATTTGTGAAAGTAACTAGTTTCACTTATGTGGTCATTTCTGAGTCTTCATGTCACTTAACTCACCAGAAGCATTTGACAAAGTTGAATAATTCCTCTTCCTTTGAACACTGCCTTCGTTGTCTTCCAAGACACAATTTTCCTTTTACTTACTAGCTATTCCTTCTAATTCTTCCTCATCTTCCTGACTTGTGAATGTTGGAGTGCTCTAGGGCTCAGTTCTTGTAATTCTTGTCTATTTATTCTTCTTTCTGTATAATGTGGTTTTAAGTAGCATTCATATGGTAATTACTCCTGAATTTATTTTTCTTTGATTGGACCATGTGAAATTTCTAACACCTGACCTTTTTTGATATAAAAACATGGTTATTTTATATGATTCAGTCTAAAAACTATATACAATGGCAGTCTGGAAAGTATCCAGCCATTGTCAACATGATGAGAATAGTTACATGGCTGGATACCTTCCGGACAGCCCTTGTGTATCTCTGCGAACTTATATTTACTCTCTTCTTTCACAGAAATCCATCAGCAAATTCTGTCACCTCTGCCAAGTTCAGTCACTCTTAGCAGCTTTACCAACCACTTCCACCTTAACCTTAAACTATTGTGAATAGTCTCCTGATTGGTCTCCCTAGTCTCACCATTGCACCATTATGGTCTCAACATAATAGTCACAGATATTCTTCTAAAACAAGAGAACTTGTCGGTTCTTTAGTCAACTCCTTTAATTATTTTAGAGCCAAGTCCAGACTCCTTACACAACCCATTAGGCATGATATGCTCTGACCCCTATAGTTCCTTGAGTTCATCTTCTGTCTTTCTTCTCATCCCTCTTGTCTGTAGCCACAGTGGCTGATGTTCCTCAAAGTTGCTCAGAATGCTCCCACTTTGGAGATTTACCTTTCAGGCATGAAACACTTTTCTCCCAGATATTAATGGCTCAGTACTTTATGCCTACAGTGGTTGCAGTGACACCTCATCAGAGAGATCTTTGTGGACACTTCTAGATAATAGCATCTGTCATTATCACGCCACTCATTCTCCTTTTATTCTGTTCTATTCTTTTTCATGGTACTAATCAGAACCTAATATGTTATGTATTCACTTGCTTATATATTTATTTTCTCTCTCCTGTAACTATAAATAAGCTCTACCCACCACAGATATTTGTCTGTTTTGTTTGTAATTTATGTCCAGCAGGAAACAGTGCCTGATACACATACATCAACATTTGTTGAAATGAATGAATATATGAATGATCTAAATATAGTGATGGGACTTTTTAAAAAATGTTCAGGTTGTCAGTCCTTGTTCACTTGTAGTCTTCACTGCAGCTGAACTTTTTTTTTAATGATTTTGTACATTACTATTAGGCATTTCTGAATTCATCTTGTTTTTTGACTACCATATGTCTCAGGCTTATCATGACCTTTCTGCCTGAGACATGGAATTATATACTCTTTAAGAAATCTTTTTTAAAATGAATTATTTTTAAAAATACTAGTTTATAAAACCAAAACATACATTCTTTTTGAGGTTTTTGTCAATATTTCTTTTATCTCTTTAATTTATGAGCACCAATGTCTTCATTTATCTATAGTACAGGAAACTCAGTGTTGAATGTTCATTTCTTTTAAAGATTTATTTTTATTGTTTTTTGACAGAGCAAGAGAGAGAGGTACAGAGACAGAGACAGAGATAAGGGGGAGGGCTCAGAACAGTCTCCATAGTTGCACATCATTGGTTTTTCCACATAGATTCATTCCACAGGTGGGAGCGGGGCTGCACCAGGCAGGAACTGGGCCGGGGTCTCACCCATATGCACACCCCAGTTCAGCATATGGGTCCACACGAGCTGGGGCCTGGATTCGATCCTTGGTCCCCAGGGCTGCAAAGTGAGCGCTTAACCCACTGAGCCATCCCGGCTTCCCTCATTTCTTAATAGTCAGATAAATATAGATACTTGTATATAATTTTTAAAGTCAAATAAGTATGTCAGATAACTTCATGAGAGTAAAGTAAGAAATGCCAGAGACTTAAAAAATTTATTACAAAATATTTAAGTAGACAAAATTTTATAGGTTCATATATTTATGTGTCAAAGCTTCATAGGAATAAACTTATAAAGCAAAGAAAATCAGTGCATTTGAATCATAACAAATTTTAGCTATACTTTTTTATTATTTTATATTTAAATATGTACTTTTATACTTAAACTTTAATACTTAAGTGTCTTATATACTATAAATTTTTCTATTTATAAATATATTTAGGTAGTTCATAAATCATATATATAAGTAACTCCTAGTCATCTTTTTGGCCTATCTTCATATTTTTTTTATCCCTACATAAAACAGACACAAAATTTAATGCAATATCAGCATTTTGTGTGTAAATAATTACCACATGAACAAAACACTTTTTTTCTGAGTAACTTGATAGAGAGCAGTAACCAAATAAAACCACCAAATGCAGGAAATGCTTTTGCCAAAATTTAAACAGATGACCAGATTTTGGGACTTCTTACTTGGACTTGATCCAGAGCCAGTAATTCACACTTAATGAACTGCTCAAGGGATTCCCAGGAATATAACTGTCTCAGATTTACAGTTTCCTAGGGAGCCAGTAATACTAGAGGTTACTATTTTGTGGGACTCACTAATGACTGCATAGAAGCAGGAGAAATCCCACCTGAGACCATTTTGCTGTCAGGTTCACAGTTCCACTGATGTTCTAAGGCATTTTGTTCTTACTTTCAATCTGCCTTGGGGCAAGGCCTTCTGAGAATTTCTCAGTGAAGTGGCCTCCTCCTCTCTCTTCTCTTGGGCTGCTATTTTATCCTGGTAGCTGGGGAACATAACTTTCACTAGGTCTTTCCTGACTTTCTCCATTTTCCTCAGAGCCTCATTCCTCTTGGCTAAGCTGGAATTCTCCAGGATGCCCAAGTGGCAAATACTGTCCTGTGTACAGCCACACAGCCTCAAGGTCTGGACCATTTCTGAACCCTTCTGGTGTGCTGATTAACTTTGATACTTTACCCTCAATTCAGTAGATTTTTTTTCTCAGTTAGCACTGTTTATTTAATATCTTTTTCTCCTAGACACTTTTCATGTAAAATAAAACAAAACACAAACAAACCAAAACCCCACCAACAACCAGGAAACACCTACTAAGCATTTTTTCGCCTTTCTGGGAAAGGAAGGTAGTAGTGATGGGAGAGAAGTCCAATAATTCCAAACATTTCAGCTCAAAAACTTATCGCGCGCGCGTGTGTGTGTGTGTGTGTGTGTGTGTGTGTCACCGTGACTCCAAGAAGCCTGCAGTCTTGGGTAATAAAGTGTGCGCCAGCCTCCTTTTCATCAATCGATTTTCTTCATACTGGGCAGTCATCTTCTCCTAAATATGTACTACTCAAATTCTGATCTAAGTAAGTTCTGGTGCTATTGGCTTCATCTAGGAGTTTGAAAAAATGGAAGAGCTCATGCCTTTTTCTAGACCTTTGAAATTCCCTTACAACTTCTGAATCTATAACCATCGCTTCCTGGTCATAATATTATTATTCTTTATAGCCTCAGCTAATTGTGGAGGTTGCCTGGAGATGTTCCCTATATTGATATAGTTGTATTTACTCTAATGCTTGTCTCTCAAACTTTTCTCTATAAAACTTTAAGATTCTTCAAAAATGCTTCCACACATACCTCAGGGATGAGAGTTATCCAGTGAGTGACTCCCTGCTACTTGTTGAGACAGTTTTTCAACCAGAGGAGCTGCTGTAGGTTGAGTTGTACATCTCTCTCCCTGCCAAAAAGATATGTTGAATTCCTAACCCCTTGTACCTGTGAATGTGATTTTCTATGGAGATTGTATTTTTGCAGATGTAATGTTAAACTGGAATAAGGTGAGCCCTCATCTGATGACTGGTATCCTAATAGAAACAGGGAAATTTGAACATCGAGAGGAAACACAATGGGGAGAACACCATGTGAAGATGGAAGCAGAGGTCAAACTGATAGGTGTATAAGCCAAGGAATGCCAAGGACTCATGGCCACGACTAGAAGCTAGAAGAGAAGCAAAGAACAGATACTAACCTCGAGCCCGCAGAAGTAACCAACCAGCCAACACCTGAATTTCAGTAGTCTAGCCCCCAGAACTGTGAGAGAATACATTTCTGTCGTTTTAAGCCACTCAGTTTGTAGTGTTTTGTTATGGCAGTTGTAGAAAACTAAGACAGTAGTTTTCCTTTGATCTGTCTTAGATCTGCATAACATGCCACTTGAAGAATTGGCTCACCTGTGAAAGGTTTAGAAATGATGACTATCCTCCGTCGGTGGTGGTGGTAGTAGGTGAAGGGAAGTGGTAAGGCAAAAAGTACCCTCTTTGCCTCGGAATAGAACTCTTCTTGTTAGAGTAGCAGTGTGTCCTATGTATTCTATAGTGCTTCTGAGAATGTGTTTTTTTCACTTCATAAATCTTAAGTACTACTTTCTCTCCTTCCTCCTATGGCCCATTGTATTTGTAGCTTGAACAGCAGTTTCAGCAGTAGTATATTATACTTTACTCAAACCACTCACCTTCACAAATACCATAGCTAGTGGACTAAATAAGTGTCTTGACTTTTCTTCCTTTTAAATGAGTTTCTTTACAAAGTAGTATACTACCTGGAAAGTAAAGCAGACACCATTATTTCTAGACTATTCTGAGGCCACTCCTCAATCCCGAGAGGCCCAGACATGTTTGTTTGTTTGTTTTTATCATAAGGCCCATAAAATATTCATGGACGTAAAACCAACAGGTCACTTTCCGCTCCTGTTCCCAAAGACATGCTTGTAATACTCTTTTCACATATTAGTAGAAATCACTTAAAAAAACTGAGATGGTATGTATGCAAAATTTATTTCTAGACAAAATGAATAAAGATAATATGTGATTTCATTTGGAAGGAAAAAGTAGGCAGCATTCTTATAGAAGCTATTCAAGGGCTGTGTATCATTTCCAAATCCAGGAAGTCATAGTCTCCTTCTGGTATTGGCTAAAAAACAGTAGTTGAACAGATTAGTAGAGCTAATTGGGTCGTTTAAATTATTGTCTTTACTTTTTTGCAATTAAGGGTATATTTATTTTCTTAGTAATATTTCAACATAGCAATTATATTTTAAAAACAAGTGAATGAATACAGACACTTATTCAAAAGAGATGCTCATAACATTGTTTTATATTTGTAAAAGTTATAGCTGTGTTTAGTGGATTCCAGTGGGATTTAGTGAGTTTATTTCCTGTTTGGTTTTAATTAGGAAGCCCTACTGGAATTGTGGACAGCTATATAAACTAGAGAAACATGTATGGTTTTATTTGATTATATTGGATGTTAGTATTTTCTTCTTTAATAAAATTTCAGTGATGTTATGGTATTGAGGGTTGTTTTTTTTTTTTAGAATGGTGGAAATAAAACCAAATATTTACTTAAAGACATTTTGAATGTTGTAAAAGTATGTGCTTACTGAGAAAGTTAAATTTTCTCTAAGAAAAACCCTCTAATTTCTATGTTTTGACTGCATATCATTTTAAGATTGAGGCCTTGTGAAAGTCCAAGGAAACAAACTAAGTGTTCAGAAAAATATGCTTTTATTTGTGGTGGTGAGCTGAGGCAAGACAGAGGAAAGGCCTTGGAATAGATGAACTATTTCCTGAGATTTTCTAGAAAGGGACATAGAATTTTCTTTGGATTTTTTTGTTAAGTATAAGAATATATCTGGGTCACTCCATCGGGTCATCTTCTGTCTCCGTACTTGAGAACCAAAGAAACGATTAGCAAATATGAACTCAGCCATGAAACAGAGGGTCCTCAGTAATTGGTGGCTCTACTGGGGTTCCAACAGAAGCTTTGTTCCTACATAGTTCTTTCTCACTATATAGACATAAACATAGACAGACATAGACATAGACAGATAGATATGTACTCAGTAACTTCTCAATAGATGACAGATGACATCTCATGTCTTGCCTTCTTCATCGTGTAATTCACAGTGATTGCCCTCAGCACAACACCTCATGAACTGTCTTCTCTTAAACTCTCAAATTTCTGTTCTGCTTGGACCTACTCTTACCAAAGATGACTGCCAACTTCTTCTGCTTACCGCCACCTTATTCCCACTGGTAACCCTTACCCATCCCACCTGTTAGGCCACAATTTTATTATAAACAGCTGACTTTGATATTAGCCTTCTCCTTCTTTTCTTTCACATCATTTATTTAAACTTAATCTAGACTTACTAGCAATAAGAGATCTTAAGAGTCAGTTTACCTTATCTTTTTTTTTTTTAAGATTTTTTTTTTTTTTGAGAAGGTGAGAGAGAGAGAGCGAGAGAACAAGTGAAGAGTGAGAGCCCAGAGCCGTCTCCCTAGTTATACATCATTAATTGTGACATGGCTTCACAATTAATGAATCGGGGGCCTCCCACCTGGGAGGTGAGAACGTTTACCACCCAGCCTGGCTGTTACCAGTTGCACTGCACTTTAGCGTATGCGTTTGCCTGGGCCAGGGTCGGGAATTGAATGCAGGACCTTATGATTTGCAAGGCAAGCTCTCAACTACTGGACTATCTAACCCAACATCTCCTACCTTATCTTCTTTTATGGGTGACTATTGTGAAGAATATATAATTATATGTTCAAGCTTTGGTAGCTGTATAGGAACACTGCTATTAGTACTTTTACTACATGATTAATATCATTATTATATATAATAATACTTTACTAGCCCTAGATTATTTTTATTAAGGCATCACTTACTAATGATAGAAATAAATCTGATAATGATGTGATAATTAATTTATTGAACACATTCATTGAGCATATACTATGTGTCAATAATTATTCTAGGTACTGGAAATTAAATTATAAATAACGTAGAAAAAAATCTCATTTCTTTATGGATTTTACATTCTTGTGGTGGAAAATAGAGTCTAAGCATATGTAAGTGAAATATATAATAGTTTGTGGTGCTGAGAATTCAAGTAGTGAAGGGGGAAAGGAAATATAGGCAGTTGTATATTCTGTGGGGGGTCGGGTGGGTGTGGTGGTGAAATCAAGACTTTGGAAATGAGGAAACTGAATATACTTGAAATGAAGCGAAGAAATATATACCCTTCTTGATTTAATTTTTGCTAATGAGAAAGGATAACCAAATATAATCCTTCCAACTTATTTTTCTTCTTCCTGCTTGGAACAACATAAAATTGTAACAGAAGGTAATATAAGGAAAGGGCACTTTTGCCCTGGCTGCCACCTTCAATTACCTTCATTGTTCTTTGAGAATCGTCTTTGTAAAAAAGGTATGATTCATCCATTGACACAGCAATCATTAGTTAGGTTAATTAATTTAATTTTTATTAAATTTGTTGAGATAACATTGGCTAGTAAAATTATATAGGTTTCACGTGTACATTTCTATGTAATGCATCAACTGTATATTGCATTGTGTGTTCATTTCCCAGAGTCAGTTCTTTTTGCATCATCATATATTTCAGTTAAATCTAGATTTTGCATTTTTTCATTTTTAAGAACTGAGTTCTTTATTTGGAGGCAAACAGTGTTTAATCAAGGCTGCATGTAAGAGAAAAAACAAATTGCAGAAGAGACCTCGAATTGTTAGGGCTTCAGCTCAAATACTCATGCATTGGACACTCACAGGAGAGGCCAACAACTTGGAAACCCCTTCACTGTAGGAGACCTGAGAGGAATTCAGCACTGATGACTCAAACATGTAAACACTGACCAGCTCTCTCTGCTTTTCCTAACACAGTGAGTGGTATACTGTTTTGAAATTGGGGAGAAAATCCTTCAATTAAGTAAGAGTGATTAAATATGGTAAATAGTGTTTCTCATCTATTTTTCTTGTGTTTATAGATATATGCTATTATGGAGGGAATAGCATATGTTGAATTTCTTCTAGTGTCTTCCTGCTTCTCCTATAATTTCTTTTTGCTTTCTGAATTCCCTTCCTCTCTCTGCTTTTAATGTTGGTGCTGCTTAGGGTTCCATCCTTTGTTCACTGCTTTCCTCCCTTCCTGGGTAATCCTGCCCATTAACAGGGCTTTAAGGCAATGACAACCCAGTCCTTCTCTCCACACCTCACCTCTCTGATCACTAGACTAGTAATATTTCACTTGTACATTATATGGGCCCCACAAATGCCTTAGGTATGGAAATAAACTACCTTTGCTCTACAAATTTGCTCATTCTTTTTAGTCTTCATTTCATTTTAGCCTCCGTCTCCCAAACCACATACTCGAGTCATTTTTGATCTGTTTTTATCACCACTTGACCCCTGATATTGCCAATTTTGTGTCTCAATAATATTTTAGGTTTCTTTCTCTCTATTCCTATAGTTTAGAATCTTATCTCATCTCCCTTCCTCCCCCAGTTCTTTCTGTCTTCCATCTTTCTGCTGGAGGGTCTTTGAAAATGCAAATATGACAATGTTAAGATTCTGCTTTGATCATTTCCCATAATTGATTTCCTTTAGGATCAGGCCTTTTGTCTAGCTTTATATTGCTATATAGTACAATCCTTGTATTGGAAAGAAATTCAAGTGTATTAAGATGATAGAACCAGAGAGTCCCAATATTGAAGGTTCCTTTAAAGGTCACCAGTGAAATATCTGTTTCCTCTGTAAAGATATCCAAGAAGAAGATATGTGTCAAATGAGAGGGACTAAAAAATGGAGAAAATTTAAGTCTCAGATAAGATCTGAACTAGATGAACTCCTAGCCTCCTTTCAAACTTACTCTGGATTGTTTGATTGGGAGAATTCTTACTCATTTTCTAGGTCCAGATATAGTAATTTCCTTCATGAACTCTTCCCTTATTTTTATCTAGAAGTGATTATTTTTGTTTCTACTTTGTTTCTTCCTTCAAGACAGAATATGTCTTTTCACTTCTGACACATGGAATGCGCTCAATAAGTACTGAATAAATATGTGGTCACAAAACAGTGTAGATTTTTTTTTTAGGTTGTAATTTGTATTATTGTTGTTGGTATAATGTCAAGAACTCAAAACCTTATTTTCAGGGAGACTTTAATACAAATTCCGGCTCTCCTAGTTTTGTGGCATTAGAAAAGGTGATTGATTAATGACTGTAAAGCTTGGTTTTCTTACCTGTAAATTGGAAATACTAATTTCTGCTCTTGGGAATTAGTAAGCTTTTTATTTTTTAAATAAATTTTAAAAAGCTTGAGAAATTTTTACCACGTTTTTATGAATTTAGTTTTCATTTATTATTTAGCAGCTTTCTGCTCTAATTCATCTAATCTTCACAAGCAACCTTCTGGCTGATGTTATTCCCAGCACTCTTTTATAGACAAGGATGAGAGGCAGCTAAAGATGAAATCCAATCCCCAGTGTCTCACACACACAATAAACAGTAGATCCCAGATTTAAATCCAGCTGGTCTGTGTGCAGATGCCAGCCTCGCAACCTCTGTGTTTCTTAGGCTCAGCAAATTGCTCCTGTTGATCAGTCTTCTGCCTAAAGAAGATGTTTGCCAGCCGGATGGAAATCCAGCAGGTCTGGTTCAAAGGAACAGTGAGCCTTTAGTGGACCAATTCTCTTACATTTCACTGATAAATCTGCGAATGAGCAGGTGGCTCCTTACAGGAATGTAGGGACAACTTCCCAGTGATTTAAAATTAACTATTAATGACAGAGGGGGACTGATCAATTTTGCCTCCACTACAGTATTTTTTTTTGCATTAGACAAAGCTGGATATAACTGGTTCTGTGTAGTCACCTGGTATTTCCCCTCCATCATTTTTGACCTTGCACACACCGTGCTTACATTTTTCACCCAGTGTTCATCAAAATGAAAGAGTGATCAGATGTTCAGTTCAGTGTGCTGTTATTGAATTCTTAACAGTGGAAAAAGTTCCTGTAATTTTTTAGAACTTTTTGAAAAAGAAGGTGAGGGACTTCTTAAAGAAGATAATTTCAGGTGACAAAACTTGGGTCCATCATTATGACCCTGAGAACAAAAGGCAGTCCATGGAACATACCACAAGGTATAACCTCAGCTTAAAAAAATTCAAAACTCAGGCCTTGGCTGGGAAGGTTATGTTAACTGTTTACTGTTCTGAACACTCTTCCATTTTGATATGCACTGGGTAAAAAATGTAAGCATCTGTGTGTGCAAGGTCAAGAATGATGGAGGGCAGATACCATGTGACTACACAGGTGGAACTGATTATATCCAGATATGTCTCACGCAACAAAAAATATTATGGTCGAGGCAAAATTTATCACCTCACCCTCACATATTCAGATATTTAGAAGACATAACTGGATTAGAAACACTCATTAAAAGTATATTATTTATTGAAATAGAAAAGGTATAACACAGTGGGTAGAAATAGGGCCCAAAGAATAACAAATTTTACAGATACAGTTAAGGCACATTAGTACCTGTTTCTTGCTAACATTAACAGTAAGTGCTTACAAACGGTTGACAGTTTGGTCACAACCAAATCCCACTAATCATAGGGTACTAGAGAACTCATTTAAACACCAGGAAAAATAAAAAAGAGAGACATAGGATTGAATGATCTAATGAAGTTTTCCTATCTCCAGTATCTATGAAACATAATAATTAGTAATACTCCAGAGATGCATACGTAATTTGAAATAAATTAGTATTATAACCAGAACTGTCTACTTTTGGATCCAAATGTGTGTTTGTCCTCATGTGCTTCCTGGTTACCAGCAGAAAGTCTACCCAGAGTTCTTTGTTACATAGGAGACAGTGCTTGTCTCGCCTGTTGGAAGCTTCAGCTCTGAATGACTGAGGAACCTCCAGTGGGTCACAGCATTTCTTAGACTCTCCAGCTCACATCCTCATTGTCCAGTCATTCATTCATAGTAGGTATTCAATAACTATTTGCGGAGAAAATAATCCCTTAGGAAAATACATTAGTCACACATCCCCACTCGAAGGAGGTTGGGAAAGCAGAGCAGCACATTGAGATGAAGAATTAGACACATTTGTGGGAATGTATTTGCAAGCAACTTGATCAAATTCAGCACTGAAGCTGGTTGGGGGAGGGGAGTGTATCCCATGTGAAGCAGAGGCAGGGTGTTTCTGGGTTTTAATCACCTATCTAGGAACAGTGTTCTGGACAGACATATCACTTCAAGAATCACTTGTCTGACAATGTGATGTATGAATGGGGCTTTTATCGGCAGAGAGACATATCTTCAGAGAAAATCATGACTAGATTTCCAAGTCTTTATCGAAACTATGCAGTGTTAAACGAGGAGAGAGAGGAGAGCATGAAGGGTCCACCAGCTCAAGAGAAGAGCATAGTGTTTATTGCTCACAACACAGCTGCCCATTAAAGGGTTCAGCTTTGTAGTCTCAGCTGGTTGGCAAAGGCCAGGCCATGGGGAAGAGAAGCTACCTCATGAGGCCTAGAAGCTTTCTTAGGACGAGGTAATTTTGTGCATTTTGGCACTGTAGGAATATTGCCCAAGGGCCCTTAGCTTCTCAGAGTCCTCATAAAAATATTTGAGGACTGAGAAAAAAAAGTATTGGCATCAAACATAAAAAGACAACAACAAAATTAAAATTAATACATGTTTAATTCAATGAATACAAAGTACAACATCTTGTTATTCTATTACCTGTTAAATTTCTTATCATTTAAATATTTTACTTGAAAATAATTTGTAGACTGGATTTTTTATCTTGCCAAAATTCTCACAAATTGAGGGATGAGTATAAAAGATTTATTATGTGTACCACATAATTTCTAAAACAACATTATGAAGATCTGTTACAAATTGTACAGGAAAATATTACATTATATATTTTAAATGGGACAAAGAAACATTTTAATATATTTGATAAAATAGTAAGGTTGCCCAAGGCTTACCTAACTTGCACTGGAGTGTGCTAATAAGCAATAGAAAGATGTCCATAAAACCAGCATAAAGTTCAAGAGAAAGCCTCTGAGGAATCTAACTGACAGGCAGAGTCTAAGGATGGAGACTAGGTAATACGGGCCACCTGGCCAGGTTGTCAGCAAGTAGCCAGCTTTC
>PVKE010037413.1:0-15912 GCA_004027555.1 Craseonycteris thonglongyai
TAGTTTTCAGTGTATAAGTCCTTCACATTCTTTGTTAGATTTATTCCTAGGTATTTCATTTTTTTGTTTGCAATGGCAAAGGGAATGGATCTTCTCATCTCTCTTTCTGAAGTTTCATTGTTGGCATAGAAAAATGCAGTTGATTTTGAGACATTGATTTTGTATCCTGCAACTCTACTGTATTTGTCTATTATTTGTAGTAGATTTCTGATACAGTCTTTAGAGTTTTCTATATTCAGGATCATGTCATCTGCAAAGAGTGACAGTTTAACTTCTCTCCCTATTCCTTTCTCTTGTCTGATTGCTCTGGCTAGAACTTCTAGTACTATGTTGAGCAGCAGTGGTGACAGGGGGCATTAGAGTGGCACTTTAGAAAGTCGAGCAGAAGGGCTTTCTAGGACATAAGGTTCTTGGAAGCCACCTTGGAATGCAGGATTTCAGCTCCAGACAGGTCTGTTTTGGGTCTGGACAAGCCAAAGAAATACCAAGGAGCCAAGGGAAGGGCATACATAGCACTTTAATCTCAGGGGCTGTGGGTCGAGGTACACACAGGAGGAGCTTCACACAGTGGGAAGTTCCCATCAGCTTTTATATGCCCAGCAAACAAAGGTGGCTACCTGCCAGCCTATCGCAGAAGCTTCATGACAAGTTACACAACCAGCTAACCCTGTAGTGATGTAGGCGAGGGAGCCTGATGGATTTCATTTCCTATATGTACCTCCTTTCAGACACTATTCAAAATCAGATTGTCACAAAATTTTTCCCAGGACAGCAACCTGGACGTTTCCTAGTTTGACAGTAATTGTTCCTTTATTTGTCATTTTCCTAGTGGTTAGAGACACCGTGGCAATATAATTTTTCCCTTGTAGATATACTATTTTGCATTTTTAATGCCATCTTATTAATAATTTTGTCTTCTTATGCAAATTCTTAGTCCTCCTTGATAAAACTTTTGTCTTCTTAAACTGAAGTTCCTATTTTATATCTTTTTCTTAACTCTCCTCTCTCATGTTATATATAGTACAGTGATCTGCTCATAGGAACAACTGCATATACATTTTTGAAGAGATGACATTAAAAAATTCTCTGGATATATTGAAATTCTATTTTTGATTTTTTTCTCTCATCTCATTATTTAACAAGAAATAAAAATAGTAGTTGGTACACCTTTAATTTTAGAAAGTTGATTTATATTCAAAAAATGGTATGGTCATTATTTTGAATTATAAGCAGAGGTACCCTTTTGAATTTCCATGAAAAATAAAGGTCAAACCTTAAATGATTAAGTGCATTAATATTGGCTATTCTTGCCAGTCATAAAACAGAATGGCAATGTATATATTTTCTGTGGAAAGAACTTTTTATTACAAATCACTCTTTTCAGATGTCCTTGACAAATAGATAGCTAGGACATTTTGAAAAATCGATTTGCTGATCTTTTACTTAAGAATTCCATTTGGCACATTTCTTTAAATGATACAGGTGACTTCATGAATTTCAAAATGATTTGACCTTTGAAGGTGTGCAATAGTTGGTGACAAAAGGAGAGGGACATTGTAATGTCATCATTAGGAAAATTCTCCCTTTGAATTTAGACAATTTGATATTACTAAATTTCCCTGTATGCTGAAAATGCATATTTTATGTACTAATATCAGCAGATTTGGTGCAAATCTGAGACTTTCTTACAAATAACAGTAGAGATGCTTCTGTACTGCCAAACCCACGTGTCGAGGAGGCTACCCACTGATGACACAGACTTTGTACTTGCTATTTTGTGTCTGCTAAGTAATTGACAGCGGAAAACATTCCACTTCATGGCCTAATTCATCTCTTATATAGTTCTTGTCCTCTGACCTTGTTTTTAACCCTTGAAAGCTCACAAAATACTTTAAAATATAGTTCAAATAGATTGTACAGAACCATTTCTGCTTTAAGAGAACATTATACCATCTTTATTATTATAATTAACTTCACCACCTGTGTGACAAACACTGCTGGATCACTATGTGCACAGCTGGGCTATTTTGGTGAGGGCTGTAACACATCTATAGTTTTGGACCTATCTGCTCAGTTTGACTTGTCTCTCACAAGAATATTACTTAATACCTTTTTTGTGAATGTGAATATACTTTAGAGGACCTTTCAGTTTCACCCGTTTTATCTTATCTGTAATCTTTTTTTTTTTGCTTTCAGTAAGACAAATGTTACATTTTGGTTGATGGTCAACATGTTGACTCTGCTTTGTTCTTGTTTACAAAGAATATTATGGGGGGGTATTTAACCTTTTTCTTTGCAAAATTTTTCTTTAAACAATTTCCTGTTATTTGAAAAGCCTCATGTGTAGATTTTATCCAACAAAGCACTCAATTAAGGTTTAGATAGTGCAAGAAGTGGAACTGAAATAGTTGAATTTGTCATTTTTGTTGTTGTTGGGGATTTAAAAAAAATTATTAAATTTATTGGGGTGACATTGATTGGCAAAAATTACATTGTTTCTAGGTGTACAATTCGACATTAAATTGTCTATGCATTGCATTATGTGCTCACCACCCAGAGTCAGCTTTCTTTCCATAATCACATATTGAACACTCCCTTTCTACTCCCCCACAACACCCTACTCTCCCACCATCTCTGCCCTTTCCCTCAAGTAATCAGTAAGCTATTGACTGTGTCCAAGAGTTTTTACTTCTTTGTTCCTTTCACTTTTATATTCCACCTATAAGTGAGGTCATATGTTTCCTGATTCTTTCAATCTGACTTATTTTGCTTAATAAGATGTTCTCAAGTTCCATCCATGTTGTCACAAATAGCTGCATTTCATCTTTTTTAATTGCTGAGCAGTATTTCATTGTGTAAATGTACCACAACTTCTTCATCCAGTCATCTATCAAAGGACACTGTGGTTGTTTCCACAACTTGACCACCATGAACAGTGCTGTGACGAACACATATATTTGAGAATTAAGGTTTTCAGGGTTTTTTTTGGGTAGATACCCAGAAGAGGGATTTCTGGGTCATATGGCAATTCCATTTCTAATTTTTTGAGGAATCTCCACACTGCCTTTCATAGTGGTTGTAGCAATTTACATTCCCACCAGCAGTGTGTGAGGGTTCCTTTTCTCCACAGCCTCTCCAGCACTTGTTATTCCTTGTCTTGTTGATTATAGCCATTCTATCAGGTGTGAGGTGGTATCTTATTGTGGTTTTAATTTGTATTTCCCTAATAGGTAGTGATGTGAACATTTTTGCATATATCTGTGGGTTGTTTGTATGTCTTCATAGGAAAAGTATCTGTTTAGATCTTCTGCTCTTTTTTTAATTGGATAGTTTGTTTTTTTGTTGTTGAGTTGTATGAGTTCTTTGTATATTTCAGATATTAGACCCTTATCAGAGGCATTGTTTGCAAATATTTTTTTTTGCTTTTAGTTGGCTTTCTTTTTACTTTGTTGATAGTTTCCTTTGCTGTGCAGAAGCTTTTTAGTTTGATATAGTCTCATTCACTTATTTTTGCTTTTACTTCCCTTGTCTTTGAGGTCAAGTTCATAAAGTCCTCTCTGAACCCAAGGTCTATAAGTTTAATACCAATTTTTTTCTATGCAATTTATTGTTTTGGGTTTTATGTAGAGGTCTTCAATCCACTTTTAGTTAATTTTGGAATATGGTGACAGTTCACAGTCCAGATTCATTCTTTTGTATGTGGTTTTCCAATTTTCCCAGCACCATTTACTAGAGTCTTTTTTTTCTCCATTGTCTATTTTTGTTTCCGTTGTCAAAAACGATGCTTTGTAGTATAGACTGAAGTTGGGGAGTGTGATGCTTCCAGTCTTATTCTTTTTTCGGAGGATTGCTTTGGTGATTTGGGGTCTTTTGTGGTTCCATATGAATTTGATGATTTTTAAAATGTATTTCTTGAAAAAATGTCTATGGGATTTTGATGGGAATTGCATTAAATCTGTATATTGCTTAAGGTAATATGGACATTTTAACTATGTTGATTCTTCCAATCCAGGAACACGGAATGTCTTTCCATTTGTTTGTATCTTCTTCAATTTCTTTTAATCGTGTCTTATGGTTTTCTGTGTATAAGTTCTTCATGTTCTTTGATAAGTTTATTCCTAACTATTTTATTCTTTTAAACAAAACATGCTCGCAAAAGGTATCATTTTTTTCATTACTTTTTCTGAAGTTTTGTTGTTTGTATATAAATATGCTGTTAATTTTTGTACATTCATTTTGTATCCTGCAACTTTACTGTCTTTATTTGTTATTTCTAATACTTTTTTGGTGGAGTTTTTAGGGGTTTTTTTTGACAGAGAGAGACAGACACAGAGTGGGGGAGGGCCCAGAACAGTCTCCATAGTTGTTTTTGATATAGTTTCACTCTACAGGTGGTTGTGGGGCGGTACAGGGCAGGAACCAGGCCAGAGGCCTCCTGCATGGGTTCCAGCAAGAACTGAGAACACACCCCAGTTCAGCATATGTGTTCACACAGGCCAGGGCCAGGATTCGATCCTCAGACCCTGGGACTGCAAAGCAAGTGCTCAACCCACTGAGCAATCCCAGCATTCCCAGGGTTTTCTACATAAAGGATTATATCATCTGCAAAAAGTGACAGTTTAACTTCTTCATCCCCAATTTGAATGCCTTTTAATTCTTTCTCCTGCCTGATGGCTTGGGCTAGAACTTCTGGTGCTATGTTGAATAGCAGTGGTGACATGGAACATCCCTGTCTTGTTCCTGATTTTAGAAGAAAAGGTTTCAGTTTCTCCCCATTCACTATGACTTTTACTGAGGGTTTGTCATATATGGCCTTTATTATGTTGAGGTACTTTCCTTCTATACTCTCATTTTATTGTGTTTTGATCATAAATTGATGTTGTATCTTGTTGAATTTTTTTTTTGCATCAATTGATATAATCTTATGTTTTTTATCTTTTATTCTGTTTATGTGGTGTATCATAATGATTGATTTGCATGTGTTGAATTATCCTTGTGGCCCTGGGATGAAGCCCATGCTCATGATGTATAATCTTTTTAATGCATTGTTGTATTCTTTTTGCTAGCATTTTGTTTAGGATTTTTGCATTGACGTTCATCAGAGGTAGTGGTCTATAGTTTTCATTTCTTATGATGTTCTTACCAGGCTTTGGTATTAGGGTAATGGTAATGTTGGCCTCATAGAATAAATTGGGAAGTGTTGCTGCCTCTTCTTCAATTTTTTGGAAAAGTTTGAGGAGGATTGGTGTTAGTTCTTATTTGAATGCCTGGTAAAACTTGTTAGTGAGACCATCTGGTCCTGGACTCTTGCTTTTGAATGATTGTTTCAATTCCCTTTTTGTTGATTGGTCTGTTTAGATTATCCAGTTCTTCTTGATTCAGTCTAGGTAGACCATATGTTTCTAAAAATTTATCTATTTCTTTTAGGTTGCAATATTTGGTGGCACATAGCCCTTCAAAGTATTCATTAATGATCCTTTGTGTTTCTGTGGCATCAATTGTAATTTTCCCTCTTTCATTTCTAATTTGGATTACTTCTGTGTTTTCTCTTTTTCCCTTGGTGAGCCTTGCCAGAAGTTTGTCAATTTTACTAATTGTTTCAAAGAACCAGCTCTTTTTTGCATTAATTTTTTTTATTGTTTTTCTATTCTTTATTTTATTTAATTCTGCTTTAGTTTTTATTATTTCTTTAATTCTGCTGGCTTTGGATGTTTTTCTTTCTTTTTTTCTAGTTCTTTAAGATGTGATATTAAGTTGTTTACCTGTGATTTTTCTTGTTTCTTGAGATAGGACTGTAGTGATATAAATTTCCCTCTTATTACTGCTTTTGCTGCATCCCAGTAATTTTGGTATGTTGTATTTTCATTGTCATTTGATTCTATGTATTTATTTTTTATTGTTAAATTTAATGGGGTGACATTGATTGGTAACAATTAGTTTCCAGATGTACAAGTCCATATCACATCACCCAAGCATCACATTATGTGCCCACCACCCAGAATCAGTTCCCTTTCCATCACTATATATTTGTGTCCACTCCCACCTCCCCGCTCCTCCACTCTCCCTTCTTCCCCCTCCCCCTCCCTAGGTAACCACCAAACTATTGTGTCCATAATGCGGGTGCCCACTCCCACCTCCCCTCCTACTGTCCCTCCTCCCTCCTCCCCTTCCCTCAGGCAATCATCCAGCTATTGAGTGTGTCCATAGGTCTCTGTGTCTTTGTTACTTTCAGTTTTATATTCCACCTATAAGTGAGGTCATATGTTCCCTGATTCTTTCAGTCTGATTCTAGGTGTTTTTTAATCTCTTCTTTTATTTCTTCTTTGATCCAGTCATTTTTTAAATAATATGTTGTTTAATCTCCATGTATATGTGTTTTTTTCTGCTTTTTTTTTTAATTTTATTTATTTATTTTAATTGTTTTTGACAGAGAGAGAGAAAGAGAGGAGAGAGATACAGAGACAGAGAGAGAACTGAACTGGGGGAACTCCCCAGTTCAGCACATGGGTCCACACGGGCCGGGGCTGGGATTTGATCCTTGGTCCCCGGCGCTGCAAAGTGAGTGCTTAACCCACTGAGCCATCCCAGCTTCCCCTGCTTTCTTTTTGTAGTTGATCTCCAATTTCAAAGCTTTGTGATCAGAGAATACACTTGGTATGATTTCAATCTTCTTAGATTTGCTGAGGCTAGTTTTTGTGTCCTAGCATGTGGTCTATCCTTGAGAATATTCTATGTGTACCAGAAAAGAGCATGTTGTAAGATAAGTATTCTGTAAATATCAACTATGTCTAGTTTCTGTAACATCATTTAAAGATGCTATTTCCTTATTTATTTTCGGTTTGGCTGATCTGTCCATGGCTGTCAAGTGTGTGTTCAAGTCCCCTACTATAATTGTGTTTTTGTCAGTTTCTCCTTTTAGATCTGTTAGTAGTTGCTTTGTAAATTTTGGGTCTTCTTGGTTGGGAGCATATATATTAATAAGTGTCATGTCTTCTTGTTGTACTGCCCCTTTATCATTATAAAATGTCCATCTTTGTCTCTTATTACGTTTTTGATTTTGAAGTCTGTTTCATCAGATATGAGTATGACTATACCTGCTTTTTTATGGATTCCATTTGCTTGGAGTATTTTTTCCTACCCTTTCACCTTGAGTCTGTGTTTGTCCTTGTGGCTGAGGTGTGTCTCTTGTAGGCAGCATAAGGTTGCTTTATGTTCTTTAATGCAGTTTGCCACTCTGTGTCTTTTTATTGGCAAGTTCAGCCCATTTACATATAGGATGATGATTGATATATGAGGATTTCCTATAGGCATTTTATTATTTGTTTTCTGGTAGTTTTTTTTTGGTTCCATCTTTGTTTGTTTTATTTCTGTTGTTTTAGTTTGATGGTATTTATGACTGTTTTCTCTCTCTTGTTCTCTTTTTTTTGGGGTATATGTTTGTTATAAGTTTTTTTTTGAGTGGTTACCATGAACTTTATGTAAAAATAGTTTCATATATGCACTAGTTTCTTAAGGCTGCTTCTTTTTTTTTTAAAGATTTATTTATTTTTTTAATTTAATTTTATTGTTAAATTTATTGGGGTGACATTGATTGGTAACAATTAGATAGTTTTTGGATGTACAAGTCCACATCACATCACCTATGCGTTACATTATGTGCTCACCACCCAGAATCAGTTCTCCTTCCATCACCATATATCTGGTGTCCACTCCCGTTCCTTCCCCCCTCCCCAACTCTCCCTTCCCCTTCCTCCCCTTTCCACAGGTAACCACCAAACTATTGAGTGTGTCCATAAGGCTGGTGCCCACTCCTACCTCCCCTCCCTACTTTCCCTCCCCCCTCCTCCCCTTCCTTCAGGCAATCACCAAGCTATTGAATATGTCCATAGGTCTCTGTGTCTTTGTTACTTTCAGTTTTATATTCCACCTATAAGTGAGGTCATATGTTTCCTGATTCTTTCAGTCTGATTTATTTTGCTTAATAAGATGGTTTCAAGGTCCATCCATGTTGTCACAAATGACTGTATTTTATCTTTTCTTATAAGATTTGTTTTTGTTTTTTTTGACAGAGAGAGAGACCAACAGAGAGAGACAAAGAGAAGGGGTAGGGCCCAGAGGAGTCTCCATAGTTAACAGCATTAATTTTTCCATATAGTTCCACTCCATAGGTGGGCACAGGGCTGCGCAGGGCAGGATCTGGACCTGAAGCCTCCTGCGTAGACTCTGGCAAGAACTGAACTGGGGGCACACTGCATTTCAGCACATGGATCTGTCTGGGTCAGGGTCAGAATTCGATCCTCGGGCTCTGGAGCTGCAAAGCAAGCACCTAACCCGCTGAGCCATCCCAGCTTCCCCAAGGCTGCTTCTTATTTCCATTTTCTTTGGAAGTTTGAACTTTTAATTCATCCTCTTCTATGTTTGTTGTTGTTCCAGTTTAATCCCTATTTATTTTTACTTTTTGGTTCAGGTCCAGTTGGCTCCTTCAGTAATTCTTGGAATGCTTTCCTTATGCTGGAGAATTCCTTCAGTTTCTGTATGTTTGAAAATGTCTTTGTTTCTCCTTCATATCTGAAGGACAACTTTGCTGGGTAGATGATTCTTGGCTGGTAATTTATCTCATTCACTATTTTGAATACTTGATTTCAGTCCCTCCTGGCTTGTAGAATTTCTGTTGAGAAAGCTGATGATAGTCTAATGGGCTTTCCTTTATAGGATATGGTGCTCTTTTTTTCTGGCTGTCTTGAGGATTCTTTCTTTGTCTTTCACCTTTGACATCTTCAATATAATGTGCCTTGGAGAAGGTCTGCTATGATTCAAGTAGCTAGGGGTTCTTTTTCCTTCTTGAATTTGAGGTTCCAATTCTTGCCATAGATTTGGGAAGTTCTCATCTACTATTTGTCTGAGCAATTTCTCTGTGTCCGTCTCATCCTCAGTTCTCTCTGGAATATTTTTATTCTTATGTGATTTTTCTAATGAAGTCAGACAGTTCATACAGATATCTTTTATTTGTTTTAGCTCTTAAGCCTCTCTCTTCTTCCTTTTGTGACATTTCTTTCTTTAATTTCACTAATTCTCTCCTCCATCCGGTCAGTCCTTCTTCCTATGCTAGTTATTTTATTTTTCATTTCTTTTATTGTGTTTTTGTCAGAATTTCTATTTGCTTCTTTTTTATAGATTCAATTTCCTTTCTGAGATCACTTGTCTCTCTCTGTGTACTTATCCTGTTTTCTTTGATCTCTTTGAGTGTTTTCAGAATTGCAGTCTTGAATTCTGTGACATTTAGCTCATATGTTTGTATATCTTCAAGTTCCTCTTCTGGAGATTTTTCATGTTCTTTCTGAACACCTTTGTTCATAAGGATACTCATTGCTGTTGGAACATTTCTTTTCCTGGACTTGAGGACTTTTCCCCTGGTAGATGTGAAGAAATCTTTCTTTTACTTTCTAGTTGGTGTTGCTGCCATATCTTAGGATATTTTCTCTTGTTTATTTGGTTTTCTTACAGTGGGAGACTTTGTAGGAGGTGGGTTTCTCTTTGACTCAGTTACCCTGGTCTCTGTACACGTCCTCTTTGGGAAGATATGGTGATAGATGGTATTCTATGCCTCCAAGGTCCCACTGCAGTCAGAACTGCCACACCTGTGCTTCAATTTCCTAGAATCCTCTGTGGTTTCAGTGGTAAGGGTGGGCATGGGGTTTGCTGGTAAAGGCACAGGTCTGTTTGCATCACAGGGTAATGGCAGCTTCCCTTTGTTGGCTTCAGTGGGAAGGTGGGGCAGGGTTTGTTGGAAAAGGCACAGCTCTGTTTGTGTCACAGGGTAATAGTGGCTTCCCAGCAGCAGCTCGCTGAACGCAGGCTCTGGGTGGAGCTGGTAGGGCAAGCTTTGGGAATGAGCAAGAGGAAGCAGCCAGGCTCTGTGTTCAAGGCCATGCAGTGCTTCGCTTGAGGCCCTATCTCATCGAGGGTCACTCTGTGCTTTAGCTGCCAGCATGCTCCTGCTGCTGGCATTTTAGCCACTAGAATGCCCACTTCCAACTCTGGTCACCAGCCTTATGCTTTTGCGGGCTCCCCATTCTAGCAGCCTATCCCATGCTCTGGCAGCTGGACCTATGCTCCAATCACACATGTTGATCTCTGGCCACTGCTAGTGCCTTGCTCTGGCCTCCTGCATTGCGGTATGACCACTCTTGCCACACTACAGCTGCTCCACCCACACTCCTGCTGCAGCATCTCACTACAGCCAGCTGCGCCCGCTTCTGCCATCTGCCCCATGTTCTGGCTGCCGGTTTCTCTGCCTTTGTCCAGTCTAGGCCTCCAACCCACCCAGAGTCATTCTGTACCTTAAGCCATGCTCCCACACTCCTACCTCACTTAGTCTCTCCTCTGCTGGTCTCTGGATCAGCCTCCAGGTTGGTCACCAGGTAGGTCTCTGGGTTATGCTCCATGGTATGTCTTCATACTACTCCCTTTCTTGCTCTCTCATTCACCTCCCTTTCTCCAGCTTTAGGTATTTTCTTTTAATGAGTGGGTTTCAGTTAAGGCTGTGTGTTGCTTAGGGATTCCTTGGTTGGATTTTAGTTGCTCATTCCAGGAGAGGTTTCAAGAGCTACACTTATGCTGCCATCTTTTTTTTTTTTCTTTAAAATTTATTTTATTGTTTTTGACAGAGGCAGAGAGAGACAGAGATAGAGAGACAGAGAAAAGGAGAAGGTCCAGAGTAGCCTCCACAGTTGTATGTTATCAGTTTTTGACATAGTTTCATTCCACACAGGTGGGCCGGGGACGGTGCACTGTGAGAATTGGGCCAGGGACCTCCCACATGGGAAGCACACTTTGGTGAGAACTGAACTGGGGGTCTCCCATTTGGGAAACACATCCCACTTTAGCATATGGGTCTGCCTGGGCTGGGGCCGAGATTCAGTCTTTAGACTCCAGGGTTGCAAGGTGAGTACTTAAGCTGCTGAGCCATCCTGACTTCCCCTCACACCACCATCTTCATGACATCCCCCAATACTTATTGTTTGGGAATTTTTAAAGTGGTTTTAATTATATTTGTACTCAACTTTATTTTTCCTAGTGTGTTTCCTTTTTGTGTGTTTTGGTATGTTGCTGTTTCTTAATAAAATGTGAAATCACTCACTTGCATTCCTGCATTATATTTTATATTATTTACTCTATTCCATTGATTGGAGCATGAATTCAAGGCTCTTTAGGCTGATTCAATGAGCCAGCCCTTTGATCAGGCAGGAAACAGTGTGCTGCTGTGAAGTCATTGTCTCTCCTCATTTGTAGGTCCTCTCTAGTGCTACTTCTAAATGAAGCCTGTCCCAAGTCTTCAATGGCCTATTACAGACCCTACCAGTGAAAAGGTAGTCAGGAAGCAGACTGCATCTGGTGAGAGTGTAATGATATTACAAATCACTCAAATCTATCTAAGTATAGCAGTAATCTGTCTTCTGCATTCTCTCTCCCCCATTCAAAGGAAAGGCAGAGTGGAATGAAAAGGAAATGTATGCATAGGCACCAAAAAGTGAAGTAAAGCTGACACTCACAGAAATAAAGGAACTTGTTTGTTCAGCTTAAGCCTCATCATCATAAAGTGCCCACTTGAATTTGTCACCTTAGAGAGCAGGTTCAAAGAGCATAGTTTTGTTATTTGGGGTTTTTAAACATGCAAATAGACAGATAAAAATGTTTGTCCAAAACAGATAATGAACATTAAACAAACAAATATTCTTTTTTTTTTTTTACAAATAATGGTGAATGATGGACTAATAAGATTAATATCTACAGCATAAAAGTACTTTAGAAATTTATTTTTCCAGTTTGGTTTTAGAATTCTTTTTGTTAGCTTTAACTAGAGTATGATGAAAATTCATCATGCCAACTGTCTCATGGTTTACATTTGGCTTTATTTGTATTTAGCATAGGCTTATGTAATACCTATCATATGCTAGGCACTATTCTTAGCCCATTATAAGTAACAATTCTTTTAATCCTCATAACAACTTTAGAGGTAGGTACTGTTATTCTTATTCTTTTCCTACATGGGGGAAACTGAGGCACACAGTAGTTAAGAAAGTTGTCTAGGTCACTCACCTAGGTTGTGGCATAGCCAAGATTGAACCCAGACCCTCTGGGGTTCAGAAGGCCAACAATAGCCAAGTACTATGCTAAGTCCTGGTGTTTCAGAGGTATTCCCAAAAAATGAGTTGCAAAGCTGTGGGATGTGGATGATATCACTGCATATATCATTGACATTGGTGACAAAGATACAAGTATGTGGCCTCCCAAAAGGACCACACTGATTTTGTTCTTTTCTGTCATCGAAAAATTCATTTTATTCCTATATAGATACAGTTTATATTTGTGTTCAGTTTATTATATAAAATATTTGAGATATTGACAACCTTAGTTGCTGATGTAAAATGCAAGCTAAATAAAATTCTTGTTAATTCAAATACACTTTTGACCCCAATGATAATAATAAAAATAAAAGATTATTATTCGCAATAATCATTGGCCTGGATGCTTACAAGTTCTAAGACCAGAGGCAAGATCCTCTATCTCCCTATGTGTAAAATGTGGTTATTGGATAGATGATCTCTAACTTTCCTTTTTAGAACTAATTCTACATTAGCTTATGATTCCATATACAAATATTAATTTAGAAGTTAGTTTTCCATACTGTCAACCTTAATGTACAGTTTTCTTTAGCTGTTATGTGTATTTAGAACCCCTCTTCATCCTTCTCCATGTATATTCATACTTTATATAATAAGTACACACACACACCTCATTCTTTAATGGTTCCTAATCATTTTCAAGATAAAGTTAAAGCTCCTTGGCTAGGCACACGTATCCACCATGATCCACCCTTTTCTACCTCTCCAGTCTATTCTCTTCCCAAACCTCTTCCTCTTATACCCTACAAACTGCTTATCATTCCATTAAAATATATGTTTTGATACAGGTATCTGCCTTTGAATATTATTCTCTCTCCCTAGAAAATTCTTCCCATTTATTTCTATCTAGTAAACTTATATCTCAAGAGTCAATTAAAATTTTGGGGAAGCCTTCTTTGACTTCCTTCTCCCCTTCCCACCCACAGAATGAATCAGGTGCCCATCCTTTGTGTTCCCATAGGACCTTGTATACTTCTTCCATTTAACTGGCCACAGTCCATAGTAATCACTGACTTTCTTGCTTGTCTTCCCCATTGGACTGAAGTTGGAAGACGGAGACCAAATAGTTCAGCTGATCCACCAACTGATTACCACTGTGACCTCCTGTCAGCACCATCTCCTCACTGAGACTCAGCTTCCTCATTTTAAACACCGGCGTAGTACTACTGGCTCTATGTACCTTGCGGGCACTAGGGGGATAAATAAGATTTGTGTAGGTGTTCATGTCTGACAATTACAAAGTCCTATGCACTTCCATTGGCTTTAAAAAAATGTATTTTATTTTTTGAGAGAAGGAGAAGGGCCTAGAGCAGTCTCCATCACTGTACATCATTAGTTGTGACATGGTTTCATTCCACACAGGTGGATGTGGGGTCACCTGGGGCAGGAACTGAACTGGAGGCCTCCCACATAGGAGTTGAAAATCTTCGCCACCATCCTGGCAGTTACCAGTTGCATGGAAATTCAGCATAGGGGTTGCACGGGCCGGGGCAGGCAATCGCACCCTGGACCTTGGGGTTGTGAGGCAAGTGCTCAACTGCTGAGTTATCCTGCATCCCCTTTATTGACTTTTTAATGTTTACTGGAGATTGTTGTGAAATTTACTTGCTGTGTTATTATATAAATGTTATTGCTTAATTTTAAGACTGAAAACTTATCTAGTAAACCAACCAGGAAAGCTTAAATTTGTTTTTAGTATCAGACATTCAGACTAAAAAAAAAAAAAATTAAAGGTTTAAAACTAGGAAAAACCTTAGCTTTGTGACAAGCTATAGGACTTCAGTGATAAGGCTTCTGTAGCTATTTTCCCTGCACTGAATTTGCTAAAAGCAATTTCCTATTTTTAACCCAAGCAGACAGCCCCAGTCCCCCTGGGGTTCATTAGCTTGGTGTTCCATTGCAGTTTTCTGGTTATTTGTCTGCAATATGAAGGCACAACAACAGATGGGGAAGGTTCAGTCTCACCTTTGTGGTTAATACTTACAACCTTATTAAAAGCTAGAGAAATACAGCTAACCCCTTGTATCACTAAAAACTGATTTACCAGCATCACATCAAATATTTACTTTGCCCTAAGCTACCAGTAATTACAAGTTGATATTGTTCAGACTCAAACACAGAGTAATGAATTTCTACTAATTATTAGGCAATGATGAAAGACGTGACCTTCCCACTCCCAGAGTTATCCTGGGCATCTCATCTTTCTGCACCAGGGAAAACTTCAATTGATACAAATATGTTCAGTGCTGCTGGAAAGCACTTCAGTGGTGTCAACCAGACGTAATTACCAGCGTGTCTGGGAAACTGATTAAAATGGTTTCAAATTAAGATTTTGGTTTGCTATAGTTATTTCTATGCAAATATGCCACATTTTTTCAAATGACATGGGTGTCTTAATTAAACACATGCTAAAGCTTTAGAAAGAGATTTTCAAATTCTGACACACCTCACACTATAAAAAACAATGATTCCAGCATTAGCTTGCAAATGAAAGTCATCTTTCTCCTTGTTTAGGTTTTATTGGGCTTTTAAAAGTTGCACTGCCGGCTGTTACTGAATCATACATTATCTGATGGAATACTCAGGTATTTCAGATGCTTTGTGTTGTGATCCTTCTGTTGAAAAATGGAAGAGAGTGACTCCTCTGTCTGTCTGCCCCTCAGTGAAAGTCAGATGGTACTTTCTTATATTTCTCCTACAGTTGTACCAGCAAGGGACCTCTAGAGAGGACTGATTTTTTCTCTTCTAACTTGGAGTGAGGGAGGAAAGAGTACATAAACCTATTATAAACCCAAACCCAAGATCCCACCTCGAGGTCTTCCTTTATTTCTTTACATTTCTGTTTCTCTTAACTCTCTGGTTTAATCAGTTAGGAGGTGTACAAAAGGTATATTGGGGAACCTTTTATACTCTATAGTATTTTCAGCCTCAACCTGAGAAATCAACCATAAACCAAGGTGTTTTTTTTTAAATTTTTTAAGATGGTCACAAACCCACCAGGTAGCACCTGTTTTCTCATTCCCTGTCCCTCTGTCTTTTTTTTTGAAAGTTCTGTGCTTTTTTCTGGTCTCTCAATTGTTATTCTAGCTATGTTAACTCTTTTTTTTTAATTCATTTTATTGTTTTTGACAGAGACAGAGAGTGACAGAGACAGAGAGAGACAAAGAGAGAAAGGAGAGGGCCCAGAGCAGTCTCCATAGTTGTACATCATCAGTTTTTGACGTGGTTTTGTTCTACTCAGGTGGGTGGGGCCTGCACAGGGTGGGAACCAGGATGGGGGCCTCCTGCATGAGTGGCATACACCCTCGAGCCAAGGACCAAATCAGGGGGCGAGGATCAATCTGGGGGCCTCCTGTATGGGAAGCACACTCCAGTTCAGTATATGGGTTCACACAGGCCAGGGCCGGGATTTGATCCTTGGTCCCTGGGGCTGCAAAGTGAGTGCTTAACTCACTGAGCCATCCCAGCTTCCCATATGTTAACTTTTATACTTAAAGTCTATCATGAGATAGATAGCATTTGTATTTCTCAAACTTCTTTTAGTGACTTAATCCAAGACCAAGCAGTGTGAAAATTTTAGAAGTTAAAAAAATTCTACAAGTTGTTGTAAGATCAATAAGAAAGGTGTTATAGGGCTAGGATTATTTTTTCAAATTGCACTAGAGAGAACTCCTATGATATCAATTCCATCTCCAAGCTTCTCTCCTCCATCTGTACATACCTCCCT
>PVKE010037414.1:0-15909 GCA_004027555.1 Craseonycteris thonglongyai
AAGAGAGAGAGATACAGAGACAGAGAGAGAACTGAACTGGGGGAACTCCCCAGTTCAGCATATGGGTCCACACGGGCCGGGGCCGGGATTCAATCTTGTGTCCCCGGCGCTGCAAGGTAAACGCTTAACCCACTGAGCCATCCCGGCTTCCACTAGCATCAATTAAAACTTGTATTCCAGGTTTGCCACTGCAGTTTTTAATATCATGCTTATAAAAGTATAATATACAAGATTTGTTTGGACATGTTCAGTATTATCAAATGATTCTACAAATTTTGTTATTTAAGAATAAGAAATCTTTTATTTTTTTATTAGTAACAGTAGAGTTGGTTTTCAGTAATAGATATGTATGGCCAGAAGGTACACAATTTATAATTTATATTTGGACTTGTATATTTCTTTACACAGCCATTTATATGCACTGTAAACTTGTACTTGAGTGATCCTCTCAAACTTGTTCTTATAACAAGTCCAACTCTTTTAAAATTACTACCTCAAGTATTCTGTATCTTTGATGTTTAACCTCACACTCTTATGGAAAAAATGTATATTTAGTAGAGGTATGTTCCAATTATTTTGAATAGTATGATTTAAAAAATAAATGTATGGGGAAAGCCGGGATGGCTCAGCGGGTTAAGCGTGCACTTTGAAGGCCTAACGACCAAGGATCGAATCCCGGCTCTGGCCCAGGTGGACCCACATGCTGAACTGGGGTGTGCTTCCTGTATGAGGTGAGGCCCCCAGTTCAGTTAAAAAACAAAACAAAAAAACAAACAAATAAAATAAATGTATGAATAAATTAATTACTTTATCTTGATATGAGCTAAGTATCTGGTAGGTAGTAGTATATTGGCTAAAACCCTTCACACTGTTTTCTTCGGATCAAAACGATAAGCATCTCCACTGTTAAATTATAGGATACGCCATGGGTTCATGTTCCTACTCGTGCTAACCAGTACACAGTCAAGTGTTAGAAAGATGTGATTATTTACACGCTTTGAAAAATAAAGCTTAGTGTGTTTATGAAAACAGTTGTAAGAAATATTCCAGCCAGTAGACTATTATGGAACATGAAATATGGAAACCTGTTCTGACATTTAGTAAGTAGTCTTATTTCATAGTCACTAGTACGAGGCAATGACTAGGAAGGAAGAAAACTTACTCTCCTATGTGTTCAGATAAGAAAAAAAAGGAAACAGACTCAGATTACAAAGCTATGTTCAGATATACATATCTTATCTTTCTATTTTAATTAGCTTTATTGCGATATAATTTACATAAAATGAAATTCACCAGATGCAATTACAAAGTTCAATAACTTTAGCACATTAACCCACGTAATTACCACCACAATCATGATATTAAACATTTTAGCATGCCAGAATATTCCTGATGCCAATTTGCAGTCATATGCATTACCAGCAGTCCATCTTGGGCAACACTGAGCTGCTTTCTATCATTTTGTAGAATTTCATATAAATTAAACCACGTAGCATGTAGTCCTTTGTGTTGGACTGATTTTATTTAGCTTACCACATTTAAAATTCATTCATGTGTCACATGCATTGTTCATTTTTTATTTTATTGCTGAGTATTATTCTATTATTTGAATATACAGGGTCTAGCAGAAGTAACACCCTTTTTAAAGTTTATCCACTCACAAAAAGGGGGTGTTACTTGTGCTGGACCCTTTTGTACATTCATGAGTTTGATAGGCTTGTGGGGTTGGTGTGATTTGGGGTTATCATGAATACAGCTTCTATGAGAATTCATTTACATGTCACTTACACAAAACCACATATCTTCGTGTGACATATATTTCTATTTGTTGGGTAAAGACCCAGGATGTGGGATTGATTGCAGAGTTATATGCAAAGTATATTTTAATTTTATAAGAAACTGCTAATTTTTTCTTTCTTCAAAAATGGCTATATTGTTTTGAATTTGTATGAGGAATGAATGAGTGTTTCAGTAGTTCAACATTGCTGCCAACATTTTAAGTTTTGCTCTAAGTCCTAGTTTTCAGATAAGTTTAGTTATGAATGAGTGTTTTTATTTATGAATATACTTTATAATGGACCATATTTTTCTTCTAATTTCTATGCCTGATAAATTTTTGTTTGCTATCAAGTATTGTGAATTTTAGGTTGTTAACCACAAGATTTTGTTATGCTCCTCTAATGGATATTGGCTTTTGTTCTGGAACACAGTCAACTAACTTTAGAAGCAGTTGAGGCTTTTAAGTCTTGCTTTCTGTTTTTGTTGTGAAAGTTCCAGGGGGTTTTCATTCTGAGATTACTTTAGCCTCACTACTAAGGCAATCCTCCTTTTCTCTATTTCCTGAAAATTGCTTCCAGGCCATAAACTGAGGCAATAATAGGCTTACCTAAATCTTATCTCTTCATTTAGGCTTTCAGTCTTTCTATGACTTTGCTTAGGATCTAAATATCTGTTTTAAATGTATTTTGTTTAGTTGTTCAAGGCAGGAGAGCAAGCCTATAGTCAAAATTTTGGGGTGTGGATTATGAGCATATATAGCTTTCTTATATAAATAAATTAGTAAAGAAAAGCATTTTAAAAAAGAAAAACGTTATACTTGAACATTACATGTTTAAAAGTAAAAATCACATGGTATAATCATTTGCTTAATTTTTCTGGCTTCAGTGTGTATTCTACTTTGCTGAAAGCTGTTTTGTTCTTTTTCTTTATTTTTATTATATTTACTAGGGTAACATTGGTTAGTAAAAATTATGTAGTTTCCCAGGTATACAATTCTACATTACACTGACTATGTGCTGCATTTTGTTCACCATTCGGAATCAGTTCTCTTTCCATCAACATATATTTGACTCTCCTTCACTCCTACCCTACCCACTCCCCTCTTATCCTCAGGTAATCTCTAAACTATTGACTGTGTTGATTGTGTCCATGAGTTTTTGTTTCTTTGTTGTTTTCAGTTTTATATTCCACATATGAGTGAAGTCATATGGTTCTTGTTTTGTTTTGTTTTTTCTGTCTTGCTTATTTCACTTCTTTATTGAAGTTACCATCTATAATGGTTTAACAAAATGTCTTACACACACTGTATTCCCAATAAATGTGGAGTGAATGATTGAAGAATAAATGATGAATAATTATAGCATTTTCCATAAACAATAGGAAATTAGTTGTATAACAATGGAAGTATCATAATACTCTCTTGATAGAGAGCTATATATACATATTTTTTAATTAATTTTTCTGAAGTATGAAATATACTGGTTTCTTGGTCTAGCAATGAAAGCTAAAATGTTAACATGTAAGAATACTGTTTGTTGTTCTTTTCTTTCTCAAAGAAATGCCCATTAAACACAAGAAAAGTATTAAATCAATTTCTTCTTGTTTGGTCATTTCCCAGGCACTACTGTCATGGCATACTGGAATAAATTAATCTGATGACTCAAATTCATCTGATGACTTAAGATTTAATCTCAGTGTCTTCCTTAGCTAGCTAAACATGATTTTGAAGAAGACACTTCAACCCTTTGAGTCTAAGTTTATACACAATGAAATAGTGGGACTTGCTAAAGTATCTGCTCACTCTGGAGAACTTGGTCAAAGCTATTAAAGACCATATTTCTTTTCTCACTTATTCATTCTCATTACATGCAGTTGCCAGAGAGGGTTGCCTGATATTGTTTTTTTTTTCATATCTTGCCTTAGTGAGAACATAAAAAGAGAAATGACTCAAAGAGAGGAAGTAACACAAATATCAATAATACAAGATGCAATATAATTTTATTGCATTTGATATGACTTTTCAGAGCAAAGTTAAAGCTAGCAGAAAAATCTTTATCTGGTCATTAGTTCAGTGTTACATAGAATAAAGTACTTTAGAGCTGTAAAACTGCTGTATCATTTGATGTGGGAGAACTGAATATGAACTTAAGCTGTTGTATATTACTCAGTAGAAATTTTACATCTAGTACTAAGATTTGCATAATTAAGGCTATCAGAATTACATTTAATATTCTATTTGTCTCACTTTATATGTTACTTTTAAAGTGTATCATTTAAATTGTCTGTATGGTTGCTTTTCTGTTTTGAGAAGAACTGACTTATAGTAGCACCAAAAGTAAATTTGTAGTATATAATAGCAATGAAAAAGCCATTTTCATATAATCTACTTGATTAGTAATTAAAATTTGGTTGGCTTATACATTATATGTTAAGACATGACAAAATTGTTATGAAACAGTAAATCTAGATGTTTTGATTTCATAGTCTAGAATAAAAGTACTACCATTTCTAATACTTGGGATACTGGTGAGAAACAATGCTGGGATTTCTTTCTTTCTGTTTTTTTCTTACCATTATGGTGATAAAATAGACAATAATCTTATTAAACATTGTGATGTTGTTTAAAAAGTCTTCAACCTAACCATAAATTTATTTATCCAAAATAAATAAATAAACATCAGGCACTTTCCAAGATGTTGAAAATATAATAGCAAACATGTTAAACACAGTATCAGCCTTACAGAACAAACCTTCTCCTCGGGAAAACAGTCACTAGGCAAATAACATGAACAAAAGTACAAAATCTACAGCCATGTGAACTTTGTGAAGACTTACCAGAGTCATACAAAAGGATGTATGTGGGCTAAAGGATAGAGCTAGGGAGTTAAGGAAATAATCATCCACAGATCATCCACAAAAATCTCTTAAAAGTCTATGTCTGTCAGTGCTGCTGTGAAATCTTTGGCTTTGGGATTCCAGAACCTGATTTTTAAATTACTATTTTTTTTCACGATACCTCTTCTGAACTGATTAGTATCCCTGAAACATTGATCTATCATACACAGCACTGCTAGATCATTGGTTCTCCCCTCAACACATTCTTTGAGCTTCTCTACCATATACATCAGCAGTGAAGAAACCTGCCTCATAGTGGGGATTACTAGAATCCCTGAAAAAATGTTTGTGTATGTGTTAATATATGATAATTTTATACATTTAAAGTGTATGATATATGTATGTATATGATTGTACACTTCTATATGTCTGTATTTTGTGTGTGTGTGTGTGTGTGTGTGTGTGTGTGTGTGTGTGTGTTTGGCCTCACCTTGCATCTTCAGAATCATAAATCCAAAGAGCGAAGAGTAGAAATATGTATTTTTCAAAATGTTGCAGTTGATTGTGATGATCAGCCAACATTCGTGAGCTGTGGTTTCTAGGTTGTCTAAACTTTTTACTATTTGTTAGATCTACCTCAAATACTGCCACAAGATTCACCCTTTACCCTGTGACATATATTCTACCATCTTCTCTTATGATTCTATAATACTTAAAAAATAAACTTTGGGGAATAACACCTATATTTTCATTCAATTAGCAAGTTCCTCTCCAGACTTTTAATCAAAATGTATGTGCCCTCTTATGGGAAGAATTATCTCTTTCTCCTTGTCTGGTTTCAAAATTTCTTCTCCTTTTATGTCCTGTGTGAAAGGCTTTGACTTAGCATTTATTAGCTGGCCTCTGCTCCCCACTGAAGGAGATATCAGGAGGAAAATTACATAAGAGCAGAGCATGACTAATTCTGTTGTCTGCAATCTGTCATTCACACGCTTGTGATTATGGTGCTGATCACTCAACTGAAGCCAGGGCTACATATATTCACTTTAATAAATTTAAGTAAACATGGTCACCCCTGAAACAAAACAAAAATTGCAACAGAACTACAAGTAAATGCAATCAACTTCATAGGACACAGAAGAGGGCTTGCATGGTGAAACCAAGATCGACTTATCCATTCATTCTTTTTCTCTGCATATGGGAAATTGTACACAACCCAGACTGATATAAAACTAACAGCATGAAGTGAGTCTAGAGGATTGGAAATGGGACATACAGAGGAAGAAAAATAGATTGAAGGATCAAACAAGTAGAAGCATGATTTTCAATTTCTGATATACACCGGATAATTTCAGTTCTCATTAATATTAATCATTACAGTTGTGTGAGAGATCAATTGTGTTCTCGTTTTCAAGATAAGAGAACTAAAACTTCAAGACATTAAGCAATTAATTCATGTTTATATCATTACTTGCTGGCACAGCCAGGGTTCAAGTTTATATTTAAATCTGTGTGAATTTTTGTTTCATTCCACCATAATTTTTCCACTTGAAACTTTCAAGTGAGAACTGAGTCCTTGGGTAGTAGTCTGACAATGAACAATGAACAAAGTAAATAAGTTTATTTTGTTTATTGTTTGTTGTAATATGTCAGAATTGCTAGTTCTTACCTAGTGTCTAGAAATCAAAAGGTATAAAGCCGAAATCATTATTCCTCTTAGAAACTCAACTTCTCCATTTTCAGAGGAATGTGATTTAAGACAACAAATAATAACTTCTTTTTGAGGGCTACAGTTTTGGCTTTTCAGTTATTTGTCTTCTTGGCATACTGTGATGTTGTCTGTCTCCCTGCAGGACCCTAAACAAGAGAGCTGTCAGTATGTCATGTGCTGAAAAAGGCTAATGGATCCCTACACCTGGGCACCTCCTTGGTCTAGTAAACAAATATTTTACTTACCCTCAGTGACTTTTTGTTACTATTTCTTTTGCTTTTCCAGGTAAGTAAGAAAGGGCTTAGGGGAAACAGGGGGTCAGTAAAATAAGACAGCAATCGAAACACACATATGAGTTCATTAGACGAATAAGAGACAGATACCCTTACAATTGGAAACTTTGATTTTTTAAAGTTTAATACTTGTACTTAGACCTGAACTCTGGGATTCAGAAAATGCTTTATTATTATTATTTTTAAGTTATATTATTCCAAGTTCTGCTTGATATAATAGTCATAGTATCTAAAAGTTCTGGATTGTGTAGAGCTGTGCTAATTTTCAATATTTCCTTCTATTTAAATGTGCAAAGGGGAAGCCAGGATGGCTCAGTGGGTTAAGCGCTCACTTTGCAGCGCCGGGGACCAGGGATCGAATCCCGGCCCTGGCCCCGGCCCGTGCGGACCCATATGCTGAACTGGGAGCTCCCCCAGTTCAGTTCTCTCTCTGTCTCTGTCTCTGTATCTCTCTCTGTCAAAAATATAAATAAATAAATAAATAAAAATAAATAAATGTGCAAAAATCTAACATTTTGTGTCCAGAGTATCCTGAAGCACAAGGTAGAGGAAAAACAAAACAAAACAAACAAACAACAACAACAAAAAAAACCTCAAAAGTGAATCAGACTGATGTTAATTCTTCTAGAAGATTGCATAATTTAGTTTATTATCTGATTTATCATCCTACTTTCAATAGCATCTGATTTCCTTTCGTACTGCTCATTGTGCCCATTTCTCACTCCTCCCCTAAATATTTGTATGTCTGAATTGAACATGGATTCAAAAATTATGCACAAGGGTGAAGTCTTTGAAGAGCAATTATGAAATGAGAAACAATAGGTAGCAGATAATTTCTGTCCCAATCTGAGCTAGATTTAAGAAATAAAGGAGTCTGGCATACAGATTTTGAAAAAAGTGGGAACATTTTGTAAATTCTGACGTTTATCTTTTTCCTTTTTTTTTTTGAGTGTCCAACAAAATCTTTGTGCTGCAGATTGATTATCTCCAAAAGATACTTTGGCTTTCTAGTTTAGTAATAACTGGCAGTCTTCATATTTTCTATTATAAAACTTCTTAAAATATGGTCCAAATATCACCTGTGAAGTCAGTTAAACATACTAGACTATAAATAAAAATCTTGGAGAGTCAGTATCTGATTCTCATCTACAAGCATTCTACCATTCTACAATGGTAGAAGAGATGCCTATTCTACCATTTTGCTCAATATCCTATAAATTCATAAGAGATGTAGAGTAAACAGTAGTTTAGAGGTAGGTTTCTTATTGTGTCCTGAATCCAAGTGACGGTGGCCTGGTTGACTTGGCTTACCATGCTGGGATCCATGTGAGCTTTGGTCTATGTACCACACAGATATGCATCAACAATATTCATCTTCAGTACTGGCTGGGAAGAGTGCACACATCAGAGATGGGTTTAATTTCTAGATTTGTCACAATTAGCTGCACAGATTACTTTAACTCTCTGACTCTCATTTACCTTAACTGTGTGGGTAATATTGAATTCTTCTCACATTTTGAAGAGTATTTACCACTATGTCTGATACTATGGATATGCACATGTCAGACTCTTATCTTAATAATAGAAAGCCAAAAATCTTCCCTTCTGAATATGTTAGCTCACATCTCTCTTCCCCTCAAAAAACATACAGAACGTTAGTCAGGAGTCAGTCACAAGGGATGGGAGATAATTGAGACTAGAATAACGTCCGTAACCTGAGTCGACATTGAACAATACTTCTCCATAAAAGATTTAGCAATAAATAGGAAACAACTAAATTTTGGAAAATTTTCCATTTTGTCCCTTTCTTGGAAGTTGATAACGCATACTTAGCTAGAAAAAGAGTTATGAGAAATATAAAGCAAGAGTTTAATTTTATTTGAATGCACATTGTTTTCTTCAAATACAGTTGATCATGGAATCTTTTTTTGTTTTCAGTTGAACATTCTACAGATTCAGAATTCTTAAGAACACACTTTTGTAAATGGTAGTTTATAAGTCCAGTAAAAAAATTGCCCAGTCCACTTCTCCTTGTACTATCATGTTCTTACTTAGAGGCTAATTAAAGCAGTCATTGGAACCATTTCTAAAAGACAAATGTAAAGAGATCTTTCTTTTTTACCCCTCTGTGTCATGATCTTAGCATCAACTTCTAGTGATAAAACCCCACAAGAAAAATGTCAGCCTTCACACGAGCTCATCACTCATGATGCTACCCCTGATTATTGAGAAATCACTACTCATATACATAACAGGTTTTATTTTTCTGTTTTTTTTTAATTCCTGAAAAAATATGAAAGTATCAATCCCAAAACATAAACTGCACTTTTAAGTATGTGTTAATTGTTCTTTACTTGACACAGAAGTTCTGAAGCAGAGGCACCCAGGGAAGAAGGCATTATGAGAAAAGTCGGATTAGATTTGTGAAGACAATTATGCTCAATTCTTTATGGCCTCTACTTAAATATTTCTTGCAGTTCAATTATTTGAAATCTTGGTAGCATTGCTAGGGGGCAGGGAGGTGGGGGTAGAGATAACATATTTATTAAAGAAACAAACATGAACAACGTAATAAAACTGGTTCTGTTTCTTACTATGTGAAATAAATTGACCAACTATAAAAATTTGCATTGTTCGTAGTAGGATTTTTACAGAAACTGTCTTTAGCACTTTCTTTTCTGCAAATATGTCTTTACATAGTGCTGTCAAATTTTAATTGTCCCTACAGGACAAGTTACAGGTAATTAAATCAACTCTCTCCAGCAAAGAATACATTAAAACACTTTTGAGAACCCTCTAGTTTTTACATGACCTTTGAGAAAAGCACTTTACAATTGACATAGTTTGTGTTTTTGTTAGAGGTTTATCTTTGGCAGAGATGAATTAGCATCTGATTCCATAAAATTTGAGTTTAGATAAACTCACTTAGCCATTTGTTTTTCTTCTCATACCGGGTGCCTCTTGAATTGGGAATTCTATCTCTTCTCTCACAGTTCCATCAGTAGAACTATGTGAATAAAAATGCACAGTTTATTTCACAGTTCTGAAGAATAACTTGCATTCAGTTTAGAAACCAGGTAGAACAAATTGTTTTCTCAAAATGCAGTGGCTACCCTGATACTTGGAGGAAGTATAGAGATGACATTGAAATTTTTCTCAGAAGCTTTAGCTGTTTTAACAACTGGAGAATCTTTAAAAGGGCTTGGAAAGTATGGGGTTTAACGCCCTTCCCAGCTTTCTTCCCAGATTATTTTCTCTTCATCTTTTCCTATAGCACTGAATTTCTGGCTAATCCCAACATGCAAATTATTGTAATGGGAAGGTCTAAAGTCTAGAGCACTTTCTTGCCTGTAAATAATATTGCATAGAGAACTTCATACATATCAGAGTGTAAGAATATGCTTAAGAATTAAGTAGGGGAAGCCGGGATGGCTCAGTGGGTTAAGTGCTCACTTTGCAGCCCTGGGGACCCAGGATCGAATCCCGGCCCTGGCCCATGTGGAACCATATGCTGAACTGGAAGCTCCCCCAGTTCAGTTCTCTCTCTGTCTCTGTATCTCTCTCTCTCTCTCTCTCTCTCTCTCTCTCTCTCTCTCTCTCTCTCTCTCTCTCTGTCAAAAATAAAAATAAATAAATAAAAATATATTTAAAGAATTAAGTAGAGTGTTTCAACAAAATTAATATACCATTGGAGCTGAAGTTGGATTAACCAATTCCATCTTTCCCACTACGGTAATTTTTTTGTGAAAATTAGAGCAAGTGAATCAGCCTTTCTACAAAAGAAGATATGTTTTTATATTGAAAAGTGTATTTTGAAAATGTGCTATTCATTCCACTGTCCAATTAACAGAATATTAAATATCATTTATTCTTGAACATTCATAGGTATCTGTTTAGTTATCACATACTGGTCCATGTTGTTTGATGGGCCAGAAAAAATTTAATTAGACATCTTTACACAAAGAAGCTCACTGTGGGAATATAATTTTATAATTACACACTTTATTTTTGAGCATTAGGCTTCACTTCAAAGTGTTTTGTATATTTTATTTTTAAAAAATTATTGTTAACTTTTTTGAGGTGATATTGATCAGTAGCAATTACATAGTTTCTAGGTGTATATTTCTACATTAAATTGTCTATGCATCCCATTATGTGCTCACCACCCAGAATCATCTCTTTTTTCATTACCATATATTTGATTCCCCCTCTCTAGGTCCCCCTCCCCACTCCACTCTTTCATCCACCTTCCCCTTTACCCTCAGGTAATCACTAAATTATTGACTGTGTCCTCAAGTTTTGTTTCTTTGTTACTTTCAGATTTATATTCCACTAAAGTGTTTCATATACTCGAAAGGTTTCTTGTGGCTATCATCTCTCATGATATTACCTACAATCTTTAAATTACTTTTTAAGCTATAAAAGTACATGCTGATTGAGAGAAATTAAGCAAATACAAAATGGCATGAAAAAGAAAGCAATAATGTCCATGATCCCACTATTTAGAATGAACTATTGAATTATGAGTATCCCATTCTAAATTTTGAATTCCCATGCTGCCATTTGACTCTATGAGTATGTATATGCATATATGATGAATGTTTGTTTGGGTGAGACTGAGTTAATATACTACCACATTAGGGTCATATAAATATGTTCTGATATTTTTCTATGTTATTTTCCTATGTTAGTAAATATTCTTTAATATTAGAATTTTGTTGGTAGCAGAATAATCATACAAATAAACCATGATTTATTTAATTCTATATTTTATTCTTTAACTTTAATACTGTATGTACTAAATCAACATATTTATTTGTAAAATGTTTATAAAATAATATTAAAACTATACATAAACATTAGAAGGCAGATTCTAAAATACTGTTGTGGTTTTTTTCCTACAATTATTCTTTATTTGAAATCTCTCTTTCTCTCTCATCTCAGAAATTTCTTTTCAATTTATTTTTTCTCTTAAAACATTTGGACAAAAAAAGAGCTTATCCAAACCATACTGTCAGTAGATGGGGTTTGGATTTCCCCTTTTCATCTCCATTACTGTTCACCAGATATTATTAGATATTATTTCAGGTATTACACTAAACAAGACCTTTTTCATAGGTCCAAGCATCAGTGTATTCAAGATTTATCATAGCCATGTATAATTCTAGGATGACTGCTTAAGAATGTGGAAGCAAATATAATACTGGATAATTTAGAAGTGGTCTAAAATGTGTTCCTTGATAGAAACACCACAAGATAGAATGGGATGGAATAGTATAGGATAATACAGAATTCCTGGTGTTTAGGGCTTTCATTACTATGTCTTTCTCTGGCCTTTCTACAATCACTTTGGTGTCATCAAAAGTGGTGTCTAGCTACCTGTACACTTTCACCTCCTTCACTGACACTGTAATGTAGTAAGTCTTCATCTCTAATTGGACATACAAAGAGGAGTGAGATTTTTATTGGAGGTGTGGCACAAGCAGTAGCTCTTTGAACATTTTAGGTAGCCTCAGAAATCAGCTCACTCAAAGAGATATGGCACCTTATATATATATAATCTACCTCCTAGTCAGTCAAAAATTGTCCATATCTGTGAAAATATTGGGTATGGTGGTAAAGATATACATCTTTGAGAGTCCCATCAATTCTCTATATTTTTTCCTGCACAATGCAGTAGTCTAGCTATGATTTATTTTACACTTTAGTTAGTGAGACATTATCCTGAGATTTTTAAGGAACAGATTAATTATTACCCATTATTCCTACCTTAGTCCATGTAAGCAAAGTGTCATTCCCACAGGAATATAGAAGTAAATGTCACACTTCCATAAACCCATTTATTCTTTTCCAGTTCAGCTTATAAATCTCTATTAAGCTAACATCTAGAATGGTGTTTTTAACATGTTGGTCATTGGCATAGCCATCCATGAGACATCCCATTGTAATTCATACTTTTCATTTTGCTGGGAAATACGGATGAGGTGGCTTAGGGGAGATACAGTGCACACATGCCCCATATATCTATTCCTGCCCGGTTGAAAACATTGAATAAACTTCTTCTAACCATCCCATTGATCATGCCCCCAACTTCTATCTCTGCCCAATGACTTGGTTATAGTATAAGTCTGTGATATGTCACTAAACCAGCTTGGATGTCAAACAGATGCCTTATACTGAATTCAACCACGTGGGATCTATATTTTCACATCTTTGAAGCTCTCACATTCATTAACAACAAAGAGTACCAACATTAATGCAACTTTTGTTTGGATAAAAGCAATCAAGACAACACAATAGTGGCTTCAAAAACAATTAGTATATATTGATGAAGATTGTATGTCAGGCATTCTAGTGAATACTGTAAACATGTTACTTGCTTTTCACAACATCATATGATTGAGCTGGCATGTCCAACCTGCGGCCCACAATGACTTTGAATGAGATCCAAAACAAATTCTTAAAATATTATGAGACTTCTCTGCAACCTTCTTTTTCAGCTCATCAGCTATCATTAGTGTTAGTGTATTTTATGTGTGGCCCAAGACAATTCTTCCTCCAATGTGGCCCAGGGAAGCCAGAAGGTTGGACATCATTGTGATAGAGACTGTCTTTGCTCTTTTTCCAAATGAGGAAAGTAAGCCTAGAAAGGTAATGCATTGTACAAACTCAATAGCAGATATCTCATTCAAATCCAATCACTTGAATTCTAATGTGTGATTTCATCCTTATATTCCAGGGTCGTGTATATGTTTGTGTATGTGTGACTTTAGTTCATAATTCTGTAAGTCCTATAGTTTTTTTCTTGCATACTTCAGTAAATAGGTATAATGCTAATGTCAATTGTATCTATAATACATGTTACTGATAAACACATGGGTATAGTAACTTTGTATTTCCTCTAAAAAAATAAAACAAATTTAATCAAATATGTGAAATACCATACTCATTTTTTTTCTAAGTGGTAATCAATTGCATTTTTATCTCTGCAAAAATGGTTTCTTATCATCAAGCTCTTCAAGCTCTAGATGATGGTATTAATCATTTCTATATTTCCTTTCAGTGCTTCAATATAAAAAGACCAAAGTCATGGGACTCTTGAAATGATAAAACAATTTTGAGTCTTAAATTACTCCTATTTCCCTATAATATAGTTGAAATTGTCTCATCGCTTTCTACTAAACTATTTTGTTGACTAAACCCTCCAGCATCAATAATTGGCTTGACATTCATACATGTGATTTAGTTCAGGTATTATATAAAGACTTACTGTGCATCTTTTTATAAGAAATTTTTCAAGAATAGGCTCATTCATAGACAATTTTCTTCTCTCCATTGAAACTTTATTTCCAAAATGGAGAAGCAAAATCCCGATTCAATGATGAAAATTTACTTTGCTTAAAATCCATATTAGGTTTGAATAAGACTTAGTTTACATGTAGTACTGAATTAAAAAATAATTAAGGAGCTGCATCATTTTTAGGAGAAATGATTCAGTGTACTTTCATGGTTCAGATTTTAATGGTTTATCTGATTTGCCTAGGTAACAGCTCAAAATCAGAGCTTTGTGCAGAAATAGTAGAAACTGTCATCAAAGTAGTTGAAAGTAAGATAAAAAGTTAAAGTGTTCTTTTCCCAATTCTTTATTTCTTTTTAAAAAATGTCCTCTAATTTTTTGAACAATATTTTTCAAAAAAAAAAGAAGTGTCAGGAGCATTCTATTTTCTCCCTTAGTTGTAGATCATAAAAAGGTGAATTGACAATAGTTCATCAGAAATAATTCCAAATGCTCTAAAATGATCCTACTTTTTTTTTTAAATATATTTTTATTTATTTATTTATTTTGACAGAGGAAAGAGAGAGAGAGATATACAGAGACAGAGAGAGAACTGAACTAGGGGAGCTCCCAGCTCAGCATATGGTTCCACACGGGCCGGGGCCGGGATTCGATCCTCAGTCCCCGGGGCTGCAAAGTGAGCACTTAACCCACTGAGCCATCCCGGCTTCCCGATCCTACTTTTTTTGAAAGCTATGTGTTATGTGCACTATGAACAAAATCAGATAACTTATTATAATAAAAAAGAAATACCAGAATGAGATTCATATCACTCTTTACAGCTCTCTCCAGCACTTACATGTAAACTATCCTCACTGTAATCCAACTCTGGTACCTCAAAGAAGCCAGGTTAATGGAGACTTATGCTACCACCACTATTTAAGGTTAATAGTTACCCTATTCCCACTATCATTCCTGTAACTCACCTTTCTAGAATGTAACTCTTCTATACCAATAAACTCCAGATTCTGGAACTGAACTCCTGTATTTCATGATATGAGGTATTTGGAGATCTCATCATTCGGTTCCAATGACTTTTGGGACATCACAGATTTAATGCTTTACATGTATCTTGAATTATCTATAAATAAATTCACTTTTTTTTTTTTTACCCTACTATGCTTTCTTTCATATGCTTTTGGCTTTCTCATTGCCTGCTCTTTCTTTTGGTTAGCTGTTAACTCCCTTTGATGTCTCAACATCTGCTAATTTCACAAACTAGAAATCCAAAATTCACCCTTACGTCCTCCATTTTCATCACCTCACCAGTCACCTGCACAAATGAAAGGGCCAGGCCCTATCCATTTTAAGGATGACTAAATATCTATCAGAACTTTTTCCAACTCTCATAGTTACAGAAACTGCATCAGATAACAGTTCTTGTGCTTCTGTAAAAGACTGTTGCCATGCCTCCTAACTCCATACCCTCCTTTCAATATTACCTCCTTTCAATATTGACACTTTCAATTGGATCAATCTTTCACATGCTTGTCAAAGTGGTCAACCTGGAACCATTTTAGATAACTTATTGTAATAAAGTCACTCTCCTGCTTTAATCAATTTAAAGGTCTCTCCTTCTGTGGTCTCCTCCTTTGCATAGTGAATTCAGATGCTTGTGTTATCTCTGATCAGATGCCCTAAGTATGGGATACTGGAACATTGTGAATCTTAGAGGTGTGCATCTTTAGTAACAAGACAAGAACTTTCTCCCTGACAAGACTGGAACCCAAAATGCCTTCCTTTCATTTACCTATTACAACATTTTCTAATCTTCACCTCATATTACCCACCGTCTTCGGTATCAACACAAGTCTCTGAAGCTATTATGATTTTAAAATTAGTCTTACACTCATAATATCTTTCTCCATGTGTTTAATTTTTATATCATGTTCTTGTCTTAGTTCTTCCAGGTTACTGTCTTAAATCATCCCCCCCCCCCCCAAATATGGCCTCTA
>PVKE010037415.1:0-15917 GCA_004027555.1 Craseonycteris thonglongyai
GGTGGGAATGGGCACCGAATATATGGTGATGGAAGGGGAGCTGATTCTGGGTGGTGGGCACATAATGCGATGCATTGGTGATGTGATGTGGACTTGTACATCTGGAAACTATCTAATTGTTACCAATCAATGTCACCCCATGAAATTTAAATATATATATATATATATATATATATATATATATATATATGTTTAAGTTACATTAAAAAAATGAATATTTTCTCTCATTGGCATTTTGATAACACACTATATGGATCTTGTATTCTTATACATTTACCTAACCTATGTCTTTTGATTGAAGGATTTAATGCATTTTTAATTAAAGTGATTATTGATAAGTATGTAGTCATTGCTATTTTATTATTTATCTTTATGTTTTCCCTCTTTTTCTTTTTAAAGAAATTCCTTTAACATTTCTCATAATACTGATTTTGAGGTGATAAACTTCTTTAGTTAATTTTTTTAAGATATATTTTATTGTTTTGAGAGGCAAGAGAGAGAGACAGGGGGAGCGAGAGAGACAGAGAGAAGGAGGGAGGTCCCAGAACAATCTTCATATTTGTACATAATTAGTTTTGACATATTTTCATTCCACACAGGTAGATGTGGGGCCATGTGCCTCCCTCATGGGAGGTGAGAATCTTCACCATCATCCTGGTGGTTAGCACTAGTGCTGCAGTTCAGCATATAGGTTTGCACAGGCCAGGGCCAGGATATGATCCCCAGACCTCATGGTTGCAATGCAAGCACTCAACCTACTGAGATATCCCAGCATTCCCACTTCTTTAGCTCTTTCTTTTCTGGGAAGCTCTTTATCTCTGCTAATGTTTTATTTATTTATGTTTAATATTTTTATTAAAATATAGCTAGCATGCAATATATTATTTGTAGGTGTATACCAAAGTTATTCAACATTTATATACCTAAAGAAATGATCCCTATGAAAAGCCCAGCTATATCATCTGACACTGTACCATGCTATCACAATATTATTGGTTATACTTTTGTTTCATATTACATTCCCAAGAGTGATTTGTTTTATACCTGGAAATTTGAACCTCTTATTTCCCTATATCTTTTCCTCCCTTTCATAAATTTTAAATGACATGTGGCATTCAGCATTATTTTATATTAATTTCAGGTGTATAGTATAATGATTAGACATTTATATATTTAAAACATTGATCCTTCTGACTATCTAATAACTATATGTGGTACCCATCTAGCACTACAGATAGTTATTACCACAGTATTGTGTATATGCTCTATACTTTACATCTCTATGACTATATTGTAACTACCAATTTGTATTTCTTAATCTCTTAACTTTTTCAGCAGCCTTCCTTGCACCCTCCCATCTATCAGCCTGACACTATAGTCAATGATATTGTAGTAACTATGTATGATGTCTGGTATTGATCTGACACCAGATATAGTTATTACAATCTTATTGGCTATATTCCCTATGCTATACCTTATATCTGCATGATTATTGTGTAGCAACCAATTTGTACTTCTGAATCCCTTTCCAATTTTAACCCACCCTCAACTTCCCTCTCATCTGGCAACCATCGAAATATTCTGTGTATGAGTTTGTTTTTGTTTATTTATTTATTCATTTATATTTATTTATTAGAGAAGGTGTAAGAGACTGAGAGAGAGAAGAGGAGAGGGCCCAGAGCAGTCTCCATATTGAACATCATTAGTAATGGCATGGTTTCATTCTAAACAGGTGGATGTGGGGCTGCACATGGCAGGAACTGAACTGGGAGCTTGCTTCATAGAAGGCAAAACTTTTGCCACTGAGCCATCCCTGCAGTTACCAATTATGTTGCAGTGCAGCATATGGCATTGCACGAGCCAGGGCTGGGAATTGAACCCATGACCTTGCAATTGAGAGGCAAGCCCTCAACTGCTGAGCTATCCCAGCATCCCAAGTGGTCACTTACTCTTAAGAGTACTGTTGTTGACAACTGTAAAAAAAGAAGAGAATTACAACAGAAAGGTTAGTAGCCTAAGATATAGTCCCTACACAGAAGCAGGTCCCTAGGTCATAACTGATGTTAATAATTCCAGACTTCCATGTCTGAGAAGTCTAACTCCTCTGAGTTAACTCACCTCAAGGACTGAAATAGATAAGCTGAATCTCATTCCAGAACAATCATAACATGGTTTCTACGATTGCCTGTTCAATTGTTACCAAGTATGGCAGCATCTAGGGACATCTCAGTACATTCACCTAAGATCCAAGCATGCTCCCTTACACCTCCATTATATAACAAGTCTATCTCTTCATGATAATAAGGTAAGTTTTTTCTTTGCCTGATGCTCTACTGGCATTTTGCCAATTCAAACTGACCAGATAGCAACCATCACATTGGGGTTAATGTAATTACTCCCCAAAGTATTATGTGTTCTGGCAGATTTCATCATCCCTAACTAGAAACCACAATGAGATACCACCTCACACCTGTTTGAATGACTATTATTATCAAGACAAGGAATAACAAGTGCTGGAGAGGCTGTGGAGAAAAAGGAACACTTGTATACTGCTGGTAGGGATACAAATTGGTAACTCTGGAGGGCAGTGTGGAGGTTCCTCAAAAAATTTGGGATGGAGCTGCCATATGACCTGGCAATCCTCACTTTAGGTATCTACCCCCCAATTTTGAAAACCTTAGTCTGCAAAGACATATGTACCCCAATGTTCATTGCAGTGCTGTTCACAGTGGCCAAGTCATGGAAACAACCAAAGTGCCTTTTGATAGATGACTGGATAAAGAAACTGTGGTACATATATACAATGGAATATTACTGAGCTCTAAGAATATATAATATACTGCCATTTGTGACAATATGGATAGTCCTTGAGATCATCATGTTAAGATAATAAGCCAGATAGAAAAAAAGCCAAGCACCATATAAATTTACTCATATGTGGAACATAAAACTGAAAGTAATAACACAAAAAAAACTCATAAACACAGTCAATAGTTTAGTGGTTATCTGAGGATAAGAGGGGTGGGGGTGGAAGAGAGGGGAGGGGAAGTCAAATATATGATGAGGGAAGGAGAACTGATTCTGGGTATTGAACCCATAATGCAACACATAGACAATGTATTATAGAATTGTACACCTGGAACCTATGTCATTTTTACTAACCAATGTCACTTCAATAAATTTAACAATAAAAATAATCATTCCAATTTTCTATTAGCCCACAACTTTTGGGTGATATGATATATGAGGGCTGTCTGGAAAAAATACAGCCATTGTCAATATAATGAGAATGATTATATGGCTGTACACTCTCTGGACAGCCTATATATATATATATATATATATATATATATATATATATATATATATATATATATATATATATATATATATATATATATATATACACACATACATACATACATGCATACATACACCAATTGACACCATGGCCTTGTGCCAATTGCTACACCTCCTTCTCTGGAAAGTGAGTCCAATAGTCCAGGTGTGTCATATTGGATCACCAGAAAGTAAATAAGACACTGTGAGTGCTCAAATATCTTTCAAATGCTAGTGATAATATATAAGCCAATCTACTTATATCTCATCTACATCCATCATTAATACTATAGTGCACCAGTGTTGCCACTTTCCAAATGTATCATTAATGCCACATTATGCTAGGGGTTATCACCATACCACTTACCCCAGAAATGGGATTTGTTTATTGCCATTCGATGTGGTTCCAGAATTTATCCTAAGGATCTGGGTTCCTTGGACCACTTCTCATACTAATTGTCTTAGTTTGCATTCTCTCAAAAGCAGATACTAAGATAACTTTTTGAGTACAAGTAATTTATTGTGGAATTGGCCTCAGGAAATATTGGCAAGGAAGTGAAGGAATATGACAGAGACAGCAAGGCTATCGATAAAGGGTACGTTGTCAAACAACTTGTAACAATAAGAGCAACTGGAACTAAATCAACTGTAGGACCTCTGGGAGATCACACAGGACACACTCTTGAGAGTTATTCTTTCTGAAAGTTGAGTGAGCTGGGTTATTGATCCATCAATTCCCACCTGTCATTGGCAGAGAGAAGAACTTTGAACTCCCCAGCACTTCCAGCTTTCCATGGGTATACAGGTATAGAAAATACTGGGTGCCAGAGTAAACCTTCTGGCAAGAATTATTAGTGCAGGCAATTGGAAGTTGATCTGAAATGCAGAAATATGGGAGAGGCTGTGGAACCAGGGATGCTATCTGCTACAGGGTGAAAGAATGGTATATGAGTAGCAATTAATACTTAACATTTATTGAGTGATTATAATAATGTAAACCAGGAACTGCTTTATGCATTTATGTACATTAATTCATGTATTTTTCATAACACTCTTATAAAGTAGGAGCTACTTATTCCTATTCTTATTTTTCAAATGGTGAAAGTGAGACACAGAGATAAGTAACTTTCTCAAGGTCATTTAGCTATTTATTAGAGATTGTGGAATTCAAAATCTTCCCCTACCCAGAACGTGTGTGATTATGAAGCAATTGCCAGTAAGACACCAGCAACATTGTCTAAGGATATAAATTTGCATTAATAGAAAAAAAAGTGAACATTATGGAGACAATGAAAAGCAGAACCCTACACAGCATGCTCTTGATTATACATACTGGTTTCCTCAAAACTCAGGTCCTCATGATGATTCACAGCTGTAAGAACAACTACATGGAACTGGGACTCCTGGAAGCACAAGAGGCTATACTTTGCATTCTCTTTGGCTTTTTTAAATAACCTCCTACCTCCATACTCCACCCTTATCCTAAATGGTCAAAACTTTTTAACTACATGTTTACTCCTGCACATTACTGAGAATTAATTATTAGATTAGATGAATCAAATGTCTATAGCCATGTGTAGCATCACTCAGCAGGTTTATGTTTCAGACATTCCTGAAATTCATTTTGCAAAAGTGAAAAGAGGAAACTGAGAATAAATCTCCTGAAGCAAACAAGATATAAAGAGGACACAATAGAAAATGCAAATACAAATGTCTCAAAGGCCAGTCAAGTAACATAAAATGAAGAAAACAGGCCCATAGAAAGACAATGGGGAGGAGTAAGGACTGTGGTGAACAAAGAGCACATTCCTTGTTTAAAAGCGGCACCTGCTCCTCAACTCAGCCAATTATTACAACTTGGGAAGGTAAGCACATTGCTTCAGAGCTTCCAAAATTTTATGGAAGTAAAAAACAAACAAAACAAAACAAACTTTTATTGGTGATATTCCAATTTTTAAATGTCAGTAGCTCATTTTTAATTACTTAAAATTACTATATGAGCTAATTTGTGATTCTTGATATTTGTAAAACTAATTGCCACTAGAAGTGGGATTCTGGCTGGGCATGACCCTGAATAATAGAAGTAGGACTCATAAGTGGAAATTTCAGAGGCCTTGATCCAAAAATCAAAAAACCTTTTCTAATAATATTATTGAAAGATAGAATAGCCTGCTCTACATGGGTGAGTTGCACATTTCAAGTGTCAATTGAATGATCTCTGCCAGAAAAGTGTACAAAAAGTCCACACACAAGACGGCTGAGACAGGGAGATAATTTTTGACAAAAGAATCAAAAACATACAATGTAGAAAACAAAGCCTCTTCAATAAATGGTGCTAGAAAAATTGAAAATCTACATGCAAAAGAATAAACCTGGACCGTGATCTGTCACCATAAGCTAAAATTAACTGAAAATATATCAAAGACCAACACACAAGACATGAAACAATACATTACATAGAAGAAAACATTGGTACTAACCTTATAAACCTTGGGTTCAGGGAGAAATTTATGAATTTGATCTCAAAGGCTATAAAAGTAAAAGAAAAATAAGTGAATAGAATTATATCAATTTAAAAAGCTTTGCATAGCAACAGAAGCCATCAGTAAAATAAAGAGGCAACCAACAAAATGGGAGAAGATATTTGCAAACAACACCTCTGACAAAGGGCTAATATCCAAAATATATAAAGAACTCCTACAATTCAACAACAAAAAACAAACAAACAACCCAATTGAAAAATGGGGAGAGGACCTGAACAAACATTTCTCCCACGAAGACATACAAATGGCCAACAAATGTATGAAAAAAATGCTCAACTTTACTAGTAAGTAGGTAAACACAAATCAAAACCACAATGAGATATCACCTCACACCTGTTAGAATGTCTATTACCAATAAGACAAATAATAAGTGTTGGACAGGCTGTGGAGAAAAAGGAACCCTCATATACTTCTGGTGGGGATGTAAATTGGTACAGCCACTATGGAAAACAGTAAGGAATTTCTTCAAATAATTAAGACTAAAGTTACCATATGACCTAACAATCCCTCTCTTGGATATCTACCCAAAAACTCTGAAATTTTTTTTCACAAAGATAGACAAGGCTTGATAAAAAAATATGGTGAATGTTTAAAATAACATAAAAAATTATTACACTAAAAGATACATTGCCATTAACCCCGCTCGAAATATTCCCCCATTCTTCAAACACACTTAGTTCATCATTCTTGCCACTTTCTGAAGCAGTTCTGGAAGTCCTCTCTCATGAGTGTCTTTAGTTGCACTTTCATGGCTGCCTCGATATCTTGAATTGACTCAGATCATACGTGTCTTGTGGTATGACAATTATTTTCAAATAAAAGAAATACAGTGTGTCCTCATCCATCTTATTCATGAGATCTGGCACCATGCAACTTCTGGCTCTTCTTCAAAGTCAAAATGATCATTGAAGGTAAAGGTGTTGAATTGATCCAGGATACAAGGCAGCCACAACAGTGCAGCTAAAGATGCTCACAAGAGAGGACTTTCAGAACTGCTTCAGAAGGTGGAAAGAACAATGGGATAAGTGTGTTTGAAGCATGGAGGAATATTTTGAGGAGAATGAACAGCCTCATGTCTTTTACTGTAATAATATTTTTAATTCACCATATTTTATGATCATACTTTATATGTACCCCGATGTTCATTGCAGCATATTCACGGTGGCCAAGACATGGAAAAAACCAAAGTGCCCTTTGACAGATGACTGGATAAAGAAGACATGGTACATTTACATAATGGAATATTACTCAGCCTTAAGAATAGATAAAATACTGCCATTTGCAACAATATGGATCTTGAGATTATTATGCTAAGCAAAGTAAGTCAGACAAAATTGTTAAGAAGTGACTTCACTCATATATAGGCTATAAAACTGAAAGCAAAAAAGGAACAAAAAAAACAAAGAAACAGAAACTTATGGACACAGACAATAGTTTAGTGGTTACCAAAGGGTAAGGTGATCAGGGTGGGTAATGGAAGAGAGAGGAAGGGTCAAATATATGGTGATAGAGGTGAAACAGACTCTGGGTGGTGAGCACACAGTGCAACACATGGATGGTGTATTGTAAAAGTGTACACCTGAAACCAATATAGGTTTAATGACCAATGTCACTGCAATAAAGTTAATTAAAAAATAGATGAGATGTTACACTTTATTTCTGCCTTCCAATCTCCAGCTTCTTTAAATCAAAATTATTTATTCCATTAATGTTGGCATTCAAGCTGGATTATACATTTTGAGTGAGACTTTAGTTTTATTTACTGTGTCACACATAGATTGTGTATGTTTCTTCTCATTTATTAATGTAAGATGTTATTGTGATGTCTTCTGCAAAGAAACATGTTTCTAAGGATATTTATTACCATTTTATACCTCCTGTCTTATGGGCTTGCCTTACCCTGAGTTGACCTATCTTTCCTCAAACCCACCCAACAAAGCTCAGCTTGATTTAGCTATGTCTCTGCTGGTATTATTTTTTTATGAAAATAAATGCACATAGACTCTGAAATTTTACATACATTCAAAAGTTACCATAAGGAGAAAACAACACTTTTTTATATATGTACAAAAACTGCTATAAACCTGGGATCTGGAAATGAAATTTCTCTTTCTCTGAGTACATACATTTGCCAGTATTGATATTTTCTGTTCTCCTGAAAACATTGACTATGTCAATACAATACTAAAACGCATGAATATTTAAGCAAAAATAATCTGGCCATTTAAACCAGAGATACCAATTAATTCAATTACAAAAATAAGCCAAACGCTTAGCTTTGGCCTCACAAGAAGGCATTTAAGATACCAATGTCTTTTTTATTTTTGACAACAGTCTCTGGTCTTCATGTACCCATCTAACACTTTCAGCAGATCTTGACTTTTGTATGAAACTTGCCCACATCTTCAGATCTACAAAAGACAGATATTAGCCATTATTCTGAAAATGCTTTCTCTTCCGTAAGAAAATAAAGGAGAATTTTTAAAAAGAAATACTGCTTTACATTAAACTGCTTATTTTAGCCATAAAGACAAGCCTTAGCCTTCCGTAAATGCTAAAGTATTCTAGTTTGGAACATTTTTATTGGTTATTGGCCTGGATGGGGCCTCATCATGCTAAAGAATTGATTTTAATGTTCTCTCTTTCTAATTGTTTGCCATGTCTAATCTGAGAGTGGAAATAATGTTACTATTAAGGACCTTTTTTGTGCAAGGTATTTAACACATATTATCTCATTTAATTCTTACAACAATCCAGTGGGATTAGCATTATTATATGAGAAAGTAGGATCAAGTAGGATCAGGGGTATAAGAATCACACTGGGGCCCAAGACTCAGGTCAGCTAATTCCAAGGTTCATACATTTTCTTCAATATCACAGAAAAACAATGAGGGGAAAGAGAAGAGAAATCTGTTATAAATTATAATTACACAAAATTAAACTTTAGGAAATAATTTATGAAACTACCTCTTTGAATCATAATTCCAGCTGCACATTAAGTTAAACTGAAGGGAGAACTGAGTATGGGCAACTATTGCATAGTCTCAGAGTAAATTTGCGAGATAGAAAATCACTAAATCCTTATATTATGAATACAGGTTTCACTGGCTATTGACTTCAACTTTCAACTGTTAGATTGATCATTAACAAATAACTACTGGGCCATGTGGCCCTATCAGCTTTGAGTAAACTTTGGGATTTTTTTTTCTGACTTACATAACCTGTATATGCCTTCTCTGGTAACTCTTATAAGTGCTCAAAGTATGCCTACCCTGAGGTCAATTCCTAATTTTGTATTTATTTTCTCTTTGATATTTAAACAGTATATTGAATCAACATCTCCCCCAAGAGAATTTTTAGTGCTTTCAAGTGAAAATTTCTTAGTGAGAGCTACATTTAGTTCAACCCTCTCTGTTTCTTTCCCTTCCCTGGTTTAGTGTGATGAAAAATCCTTTCACATCAGCATTTATGCAGCATATAATTTTTTTTTAACTCTTGTTCAACAGGCACATTTGGATTTACTATTTCACTGAACAGTTGGTGCTTACTGGCATCAACAAGAACAAAACTTATAGCAGCAAATGGAAGCAGAACTTGTGTGCTGGCTTTGCACTGAAGAACTTTGTGTTTGCCATTTCCTAACTGTGAAAAAAATATGACCAAGATCTTGCAGTCATCAGCATTCTAATGTAATGATTTTCATCTGGTCAAAGGAAGAAATTCAGAACCTCTATCTCCTTGAATATAATTCCACTACAGTGCAAAGGTAACTGACTTAGGAGAATGTTGGAAGACAGGAGAAATTCAGGTTAAATACATTCTGAAAATTTACTGTAACATCCACTTATCCAGAGCATAATTTTTCTAAAGAATAATAAGCATAGGGAGAGAATTTGCAACAATCTTCTTAATAAGAGCAATTCCAATTGGAGCAATATGACAGGATTACTTTGAGGTGAGAAAGGATAAAGAAAGCAGGATAATTTCCAGGGTGTTCCAAGTGGAGGTAATAAAGAGTCAGAGATCCATAGAGACAAAGCAATTGGAGAATAATACCAAGGCAATCGAGGTCAACAAAGTAATAATAGGAAGTGGTTTAACATCCCATCTTTTCTTTTCTGGCATCAAGAATTTGGCACTGTTTATTGAAATATAAAACTCATAATGGCCTTCATGCTCTTCCAGTGACCTCCTTAATTCACTCATTCATATGGAGTTGAAGTCAAAAGAAATGTAGCATAATATTTCAAATGCTTCGGGGAAGCCGGGATGGCTCAGTGGGTTGGGTGCTCACTTTGCAGCACCGGGGACCGAGGGTCAAGTCCCGGCCCCGGCCCATGCGGGGCCATGTGCTGAACTGGGAGCTCCCCTAGTTCGGTTCTCTCTCTGTCTCTGTATCTCTCTCTCTCTTTCCTCTGTCAAAATAAATAAATAAATAAAATATATATTAAAAAAAAAGAAAAATTATAAATATGTATATATATATATATATATATATATACACATATATATATATATATTTCAAATGCTTCATTTGTACTTTTCCATATTCAGTGATTCAACAAATATGTATTGGGTGCTGGGGATATGAGTCATAAGCATTTCTTAGCTGTCTATTAGAGGTGATTAAATGAGAAATATAAAATATGCATAGAATGATTTCAATTTTAAGGTGCTTCAACTCAAACAATTCACAAAAAAGAGTTTTCTTTATATTTGTCTTTTTGTTCCTGAAATGTCTATGGAAAGGAAACAGAACTCTAGAAATTACCCTAGAGTTGCCCTTTACTCTATGGAATAAGTGAGCTCCTGTCAGGAAGAGGATTCTATCCATGATCTCACAATTCCTAAATAGAAACACCACTGTAGACACATCAGCCTCCACAGTAGAAGCCTGCCCTTGATAGACATTCAATAAATAGTTAGTTATCAATTGCCCAAAGAGAGGAAGCTGGGCTAGATTATTAGAGGCTATGCAATCATGGCTCCAAAATGATCATCAAGGGCAGCAACATGGGATGGAAGCTGTAAGAAAGTTGGCTCCTTCCTCAGATACACACAAATCTGCAGATGTGAACATGACCAGAATCTACCCAACATGTGGCTTTTGGTAGTGGGCAGCAGAGTCCTGCCAGTTCTGCTCCTCACCCACATACCAACCATAAGTTCCATCACAGAACTGCCACTCCAGCCCCCATTTATGTCACTCCCATTCTCTGTTAGAAATTCAAGCTGCAAAATCTTAAAACCCAGAGAGAAAAGAATTGACTATTATATACAATCCACATACAAAGATTTGGTTTATTCCATTCTTGCAGAGACTCATGTAGAAAGATATTAAGTGTCAAGCTTACTTGTGAACCATTCCTCATCCAGAACCACCAAATACTAATTCCCTTCTCCTCATGCTGCTGTCTCTACTTTAAATCCCACCAAGCCTAAAGTCTAGGGCTGTTTCATCCATATGAATTAATGTGTGGGCAACTTCACATTTTTTTTTGTCTCTCGTCCCATCCTGGTGCTGAATTCTATCTTTGGGATCTCAACTCCCTTCCCTGTTGCCCTTCTTTATCAGAGCAACTCCCATCTAATGAAGATGCTTTAAGAATGTTAAATCTAAAAGTGAAGGCAACTCTGCTGATATGTTTATGTAACAAGATATTAAAATGAGACTTTTCTTCCATCTCTATGTTCTATATATTTCCTAACAGGTTATAATTTTTTTAAGAAGTCTAAGATTGCTTAGAATATCATTAAGGGTTCACTGTTTAATAGTTCCCTCTTAGTGGACTATTTTTGAAAAAATATATCAGGAACTGGTAATATTTGCCTTTAGGTGGAGATGTGATGAGAGTGATGGGAAGGAGAGAGACTCGTTTTTCACTCTACTCCTTTTGTATATTTTGAATTAATGCCATATGTATATATTTTGCATTCCAGCAAATAAAGTTTAATAATAATTTGAGAAATTGATGAAAGAAGATATGTTTATTCTTAAGAAACTGAACACAATCTAATCTAAAAGAACTTTTTAGGATCTTCAATGCTTTAGGATTAAATGGAGTGATTCAGTTGGTGCAGCTGGCGCTGAACTTGGCACAGAAAATAATATTGCCCTTTCTCTTGAGGTCATCATCCTGACTATCAATTCCTAGTGGATTAGTTGTATACAAGGATAGAGCTAATGGGATGCTGGATATGAAAAGTTTATTAGATTTCACTGGAATATTGAACTCCAATGGCAACTAGGAATGCCAAAAACCTGATGAATTATCTGGTAAATTAGAAAAAGGTAATTGGAGCCAGAAATGGGCCAGAGAGGGCAAGGAACCAAACAGGTCTGGAGAAAGGCACCTATCTATCTATACTTATTATATCACATAACTTGCTTTGCATTAGTGGATGTTTAAGTGCATTTTACAAATTGGAGTTAATCTGATCTTCATGGACATAAATGTTTAACAAATAGAAAAATAGTTTGAAATCTCCTTAGCTAGATTATAAAACTTTTTTTCAAATTTATGATTTCTCTTTATTTTATGGTACGAAGCAGTGAGTCTATAAATCAGAACACTTTATGGAAAACCTAATGCCAAGACTAAAGATCTGATGGCATAATTATTAAAAGTAAAGACCCCTGAAAGATTACAATTGCTGCTAAGAGGAATGCACAAAGTCTTAACTTATTTGTATCAATTCTGCTGCTGTTAAAAAGTAAGTGCCCAGAACGATACTTAGTAAGCAGGCAAAATGAAAGCAAAACACAAGAGGGAAGATTACCCCATGCACAACTCACTACCAATATCAAAGCAGTATTGGCACTGATGAGATGGATATGGGGCAATTCAGAATCTTATTGCTCAAAGTGTGGATCCCAAACCGCACCATCAGCATTAAGTAGGAGCTTGTTCCCAATGCAGACCCTCAGACCCTCCACAAGACCCACTGAATAAAAATCTCTAGTTTCACACCATTCCCAGGTAATTTTTTTGAGCATCAAATTTTGAGAAGCACTGATTTAAATGTATCAATGTGCTTTATGTAAAATGATACTCTCAGAAAGGATTAATGGTCAAGGAGAGAGAAAAAGATGGCGACATGAAAGGAGAACCCTGCTACCTACCTGGGAAGGGACTTAAGAACAAAGGGGAAATCCACAGGGGAAACCCTGAGAAGCACCCTCAACTGAGAGAACCACACAACAAAGAACACCACCCAAAGTTTAGAGGAAAAAGAGGAGAGCGGGAGTGGGAAAGGGAAGGGAAAGGAGCAGTTAGGGGACAGGGATGCGGAGCGCAGCCCGGGGCTGGCAAAAACAAAGGGGGATTGGGGGATTATGGTCAAAATGGAACTGGATCAAGGGCAGGCTGGAAGCTGAGACCTGAAGAGAGTGGAAGCCCCACAAGACTGTGGACACTTTAACATCCGAACTCAGGGGCGGCACATGGAACCCTACTCAGATCATGGAGCCTGAGGTGGAATAAGAACTATGGAGCAGGGTGGCTGCACTTCCTGGGTAGGCAGGGATCAAGCAGGGCACCAGTCCGTAGCAGCTCAGCACCCCTGATTTACAGAAGAGATATAGCTGAGCTCCTAAAGTTGACTGTGAGGGAGCACTCTTTGAAGACAGAGCTCTTGGAGTGAGGGCAGCGGCTCAAGTGGAGGACTGAGGGACCCAGTGGAGCCACCAGCTGCAGCCTGGGGGGTCTGGTTGCTAGCCCACAGACGCAGCACGCTCGGCTACATTAGACACACTTAAAGTGAAAGCAGCTTGACCTGATGGAGGTCTTAGGGACCCAGCAGAGCCACTGGCCAAGCTGCCGCTGCAGCACCATAGACCAGACCACAGCTGCGCCCCCACCTGCGCAACCAACCGGGCCTCTGCCAAGCCCCACCCATACCACTGCACAGCACCGCCACTGCCCCGGGAGCTGAGCTCACAGAGAGGAGAGAAAGACCTGAGCTGCTGTGCCCCATGCCCACACTGAACCACCAGCACCCCTGCTGAAAAAGGAATCGGCTATTGTATCTCAGGCATGCCCCAGCTCCTACTCACACGCCCCCACCCTCGCCCACACATTCACTACCCTGCCTTCTAAAAGCTAACAGCTAAGACAGCAACCTGAAAAGCAACCCCAAGACACAGAAATTGACTGCTTCCCTCAACCTTCTCCCAAAAACTCCTCCTCCCACAACTGAGCCCATAAGAAAAAATAAAGAGAAGCCCATCTGATAGGCAAACCCCCAGAGGAAAAACATACTCATGCCTAAAGCAAACAAACAAACAAACAAACAAAAACACATCAAATACAATGCACACCTCAGAATCTGAAGCCCCTCCAGAAGATCATGAACATTCTTTAGAAAAGGAGCTTGCGCAATTGGAATCAAATCTAAGTGAAACAGAATTCAGGGCTGCAATACTCAAGACATTCAGAGAGCTCAGTAAAATGCTGGCAAAGTACCCAGACACAGTTAAATAACCTCAACAAAAAATTCTCTGAGCAAAATGAGTACTTACCAATAAAATTGAGAAGTTAGAGCAGAACCAAAAGGAACACCTCAAAGTGAAAGGCATTGGGAAAAGGTATCCAGAAGATGTTAGAACTAGTTGGACAACCAATAATCCATTTAAAAAACACTCCATATCACCCTCCCTCAAATTTGCCTGTTTTCCAGCTAACATTAAAACACTGGAGTTAAAGCACAAACAGAAAATATTACTGCCATTAATTCCTAGAGATCTATGAAAAGTGCACTAACCAAGCAACCTTCAATTCTTCAAAGTTTAAAAAGTTTGTGTGAAAAAAAAAAAAGATTTTCATAAGAACACCCTGTATATTTGGAAAAAACAAAATGATGTATGAAACCTTCAGAAGAGCTTCACCGAAATAGAGGTACGGATTGCATTTACTTAGCTGCCTGTCCTTTTCTATAGATGTTGCCAGTGGCTTTTAACGTCTTTGAATTTTGTTTCTCCTGTGAAATCTTTTTGAAAGCTGCACAATTACTAACTTTGATTACAACTTTTGGCATAGATTTATTATAAGCCAAAATTACATGTTTTCTAAAATATAAGTATCCACAAATATATGTATACTTATTGGAAAAAAAAATGGGAGAGCTGAAGAAATAATTGACCAGCATAGAAACAGGGCTGACCAGCTGGAAGAAAGAATTAGTGAAATCAAAGATAAAAACATGGAAATGTCACAGAGGTAAGAAGAAGGGGAAATGAGAATCAAGAGAAATGAAAGAGCCCTACAAGAACTCTCTGGCTCCACCAGAAAGAACAATATTAGAATAATAGGGGTACCAGAAGGAAGTGAGATGAAATATTCTCAGAGTCTACTAAAACAAATAGTGGATAAGGATTTTCCCAACCTATGGAAAGAAATAGAACCCCAAATTCAAGAGGGAAACAGGAGCCCAGCTACCTAGACCCTAGCAGATCTTCGTCAAGGCACATTGTTTTGAAGATGACAAAAACCAAAGACAAAGAAAGAATCTTCAAGGCTGCCACGGAAAAACAAAATATAACTTTCAAAAGAAAAACTATCAGGCTGTCACCAGACTTCTCAGCAGAAACTCTGTAAGCTAGGAGGGAGTGGAGCCCAATCTTCAAAATATTAAAAGAGAGAAATTTTCAGCCAAGAATTAACTACCCAGCAAAATTAACCTTTATATATGAAGAAGGAATCAAGCAAGGCCTTTTCAGATATACAGAAGCTGAGGGAATTCTCCAGCTCAAAAATGGTAATCCAAGAAATACTGAAGGAGGCTATTTGACATGAATCAAGAAATCAAAATAAATGGAGAAAAGTTGGGACAACAGCAAAATAAAAAGGAAAGAAGAAATGGATACAGGACATCCTCATATATCAATCATCACCCTGAATGTAAATGGACTGAATTCACCAATAAAGAGGCACAGGGTAGCAGACTGGATTAAAAAACAAAATCCAACCATATGCTGCCTACAAGAGACACACCTCAGCCACAGGGACAGACATAGACTCAGGGTAAAAGGATGGA
>PVKE010037416.1:0-15911 GCA_004027555.1 Craseonycteris thonglongyai
ATACCGGACAGAGCAAGGCCCAGAACCAGGGCCTCCACCACAGATTCCTACTGACAGGGGATGAGGTTCCCTGAGCCTTACTTACACCACACATTTTGGCGACTAGCCTAGTGTGTACATTAAAAAAACAATGTTAGTGAATAAGCAGAGAAGTGGTTTATCAACCGAAGCCTTCCTGTTATAAGAACTGGCGTGTCCATTTTCTGAAACGCTCGAACAGGAAACGCGTTGGTTCCAATAGTAAAGTGAGCAGAATGGCATTGCTTTCTTGCTTGAGGCCTGTTCCATTTCAGACACCAGGGGCTCAGTGTCTTCAAACGGCTCCCTGGGTGTGTGTCTAAGGTCCTACCAGCCTACTGTGCCTTCCAAGCGCACATACCTATCCAGTTTGCAATTCATTTCACATAAGATATTTAATTTGATGCAACGTGTAAGTGGATAGTAATGAATTGATGTTTATTGCCCCATCCCCCTATTTTTTTTTAGTAGGGGGGGTCATTTTTTAGAAGGTGTTTTCATTCCTTAGCACGACATGGGGGCTGCCAATTTTGTTTCCAGCCTCATCTGGCAGATACCTTTTGTTGCCCTCCTACCTATCAACTTCTAGGAGCTGACCTCCCTTAACCAAGAAAACGCACATCAACCCTGTTACCTTTGGACCCCACCTCACTCAGTTTCAGTGTGCCAAACAGTACATAACTGGCTTATTTTTCCTTTCTGTTTCTGTTCTGGGATTCTCTCTAACCAGTGAAGAGATTCCCTCTAAGGCCCTAAGTGATGTTACACAGCAATCCACTCATTACTCAAGATGGGCAAGGCGTGCCTCTCCTGGAACAAGATAAATATTACATACCGGGGACTAGCTGTTATTCCTCTGTTTGGTCCCCGCTGTGTCACGGGCTAGGTACACACTAGAATCCTGAAATAGGTTAGTTTAGTAAGCCCTGCACTCAGAGCTCTGGGGCTCAGGAGGACCTGGAACATGAGAATGGGACCTGATTCAGCACGCTTAGCGGACTCTGAGTTCCAGATTGCCAGGCGTCCTCAGAGAGCACACCCTGATGGACGCAACCATCTGGAAGTGGAGTTCTTCCTTTCTTTGCACGGCAGAGGTGAAAGGGAAGTTCAGATGCAAATTGCAAAGTCTTTCGTACAATGGCAGCTATTAAATATTTAAGTTTGAATTAAACTGGTATTTGTGCAGTGATAAGTAGGTTGTTGAAACAAGAAAATGAGCCCGGGGTTTCTGTCTCAGCTCAATCGTGTCTGTCTTCACTGCTCCGTAGCTCAGTGGCCAACTGAGGACCTTAAAGCGTGTCTTAATTCCCTAAACTTTTCTACCTATAAATTGGATATAAGAATTTGGAGAGCTTAATCTGTGGCTAACTCTTCCATCTTTATATGAGAAATAAGGAACTGAAGGCTTTGAGACCTGGAAAATAAAACACATGGTGATGGCAATTTTGAAAAAGCAGTTTTTCTTCTCTCTCCAACCTTCAAAATCGCGGGGTCCATTGCCCCGAAGCTGATCGGTTATGCAGCAAATCTATGTCAGAAGGCTGCTCCCCATGTGCACTATTGGGCTCTTCATGTCTCAGCACCTTGGCTTTTGTTCTTTCCTCCCTGTGGAATGCTCTCCTGGAATGTTCTTTCCTCTATTCCACAGAATAACTCCCACTCGGGCTTCTAGACTTACTATTGTTATCTTCTTCAGGAATCTTTCTGAGTTTCCTCCCTCAGGCTTTTATACTACCCAGAATCAACAACTGGCTGAATGTGTAGCAATACTATTTTGCTATCATCTATTTACGTAAGTATCTCTAAGAGTTTTTGAGTCAGGGCCTTTTTCCCGACTCATCACAGTGACTAACTCAGTAACTGAACAATACAAAATGTACCATTTCCCTTTAATGACTTTTCTTCCCCACTGGTTTTCTTCTTGTCAGAGTCCCTCTTGTTAGGGTCCAGTAACTGGGTGTGATTCCTGACTGCCAGGTTGCCCATTAAGACCCCCAACAGGCCTTGCCCTGGCATGACCCCTGTTCCTGCTCATCTTCTCATACATATTCTCATCTCACCAATGGTAAGAATGGGTAGGATATGAGTGTGTGTTGCAGGAGAAGGTGGGCATAGATTAATATAAAACTATTCATAGGCTTAAAATGACAGACAGTTCTACAACTGTAATAAAGGAAATACTGATCACTGGGTCTGGATCAGCAATTCTCCTGCAGAATTAAATCTCTGTGTTATATGCAAAATAAATGGTTGCAAATACAATAGCAAATCAGGTGCCAGAAAGCTGCAAATGAGTCCATGGTTAAGTACTTGTGTAGCTTGATTTAAAATAGCGGCATGCATTTTTAAAAATTGTTCATGGTATTAATATTTATTAGGTTTATCCTTTTTGTCAGGTATTGAGGCAATTAAAAAATAATAGCATTGATAATTCACATATAACAATTTCATTTTTTCCAAGACTGACAATCTTGTCCTCCATACATATAAACAGCAAGAACTACTTACATATTGTATATGTGATATACCATGGATGCTTTTCTAACATGTATATGCAGTTGATTGCTGTTTATAGATTCATATGCACATAAAATATGATTTTGTATATTCTATACAATAAGACAACCAATAGCATTAGTGATGTGCCCCCATGGTTGTGTTCAACTGCAACACAGGTAAAAGAAATTTGGAGACTAGAAAACATAGATGTCACCTCTAACATCTAAACAACGCAAGTGGACAAGGAAATGCTATTAGAAAATGAAACAAATCATCAAAGGGCATAACCCAGATGCTGGAAAATTGTTTTCAATTCTGAATTCTTAACACATGCCATACTAAAACATGAATAGTAATTACCTACATGTGTATTGACCTGAAAAAATGGGTCAAAGGTAAAATACAGAAATACACAACTCTGTTACCATTCTAAAAAAACCAAAATCAAACAAACAAAAACAATAACAACAAAAAACCAACTATACTGACATTAGAGAATCTGGTGAAAAACACAGTGAAGATTTGCACCCTATGCTTTGATCTGTAAAATACTCACCTCATTTATTCACAACTCCACAAATGGTTTACCAAGTTTTGCACGTTATGTAGAAATGGGATAAAAATATACCAGGGAGTGGAGGGATCCATAGCAGTGCCACATGGCACCTTTAGGTGGCTCCAACCTTGTTCTCAACAACACTGGTAGGCAGATGACCTTCAGCATTCAGCCAGTCTCTTTTCAGAATAATGACTCCTTTCTTCTCTACCAGTGACTTCAGCTGTTGGTCTATAAAAAGCAGCTCTCAAGAAAGAATCAGAAACTGATTTGCACTAAAAAGTTAATAACTTCTTTGTCTCTCTGTCAAAAACATTATATATATATATATGTATATGTATATGTATGTGTATATATATATATGTATATATATATGTGTATATATATATATAACTTAATAACTAATGATAGCTTCAACTCATTTTACATTTTGTAAAAGTCAACATTAAGCTAAAAGCTATTACTATCAGGAATCAAGAACCTATACTACTTGTTTTTTTAGATAAAGCTGACCTAGAAAGGGTTTATTTTATTTTAGTCCTCATTGTACAATGAAGAGTCCCTGTGTAATTATTAATACCAGAACTCATGCTCCACATGCCCAGTGCATATGATAGACTAGAAAACAGACAGATGAAAGGAAAATAACAGGAGCTTAACAGGAATTAGGCGTTGAGATTAATTAACACTCAGTAACCCGTTTGATGTTATTATTTTATTATCCATGCAATTATGTTCAGGGGAAAATTTTTGCTGTTGGAAAACATTTCTGATTCCTAAGGGGTGGACAAAGAAAAGATTCAGGAATGGCTAAGTGATAAGCAATAGTTGCAGCTGCGCTGATACTTTTATGGCAAATCTGCTCTGAATAGAAAATGTGTCCAGTACTTTCTTCCCAGCATTTTATCAGGAGACCATTAAGGTAGATCTGCTGTGTCTCCTTTTTACAGATCAGAAAACCAAGAGTCGTTGTGTAATGTGCTCATCAAAGATCACATAGCTGTTACAGTAAGCGTGGAGACATGAGTTAAAACTACCGGTGCTATCCTGACGAGGTTTCAAAGCTGCACTCCTTCCATTCCACTAAGCTAGACAGAATTTTACAAAATGTTGGTCAAGTTATTTCCAAAGATGTCATATATGGAATTGTCTATCAGATTTTGCATCTAAGGGTACAGATAACTGTGTTTCAGAAAACCTGTATGTATGACTCTTTGGACAGATCTTGAAATCTAAAACTGTAAATTTCCAGTTCAACTAAAACTACTCCTCACTCAATATAAGAAGTCATTACTTATACTGTTTCTAAACCTGTCTATATGCAGCATTGTTATAATGATTTGAAGATGACTTTCACTGCAGGGGTCTCAGCTATGTGACAGGCAGTGTGGCAGATCTTAGCGTTCCTTTGTTAATTCATTTGTGTGCTCCTTTTAAATATGGTCACCACACATGCCTGCTCCAATTTGTGACTCGTCTATCATTATGACTTCTGGGCCTTTGATCTTTCTTCTATTACTGTATGGTTATAAGATCATTCCACATAGTCCTTCAAGGTCATTTTGACAAGAAGGATGCATTGTATGGGTGGCAGGTTAAGCTATTACTGCTGTTTTGTGCCATGTGATATAAGGAGAATGCTCAAAATGTTGTCTTGTTCTGTAAAAATGCTTTTGACCTTTTCATTTCTCTTTGTGTATGACCCCCTGCAATGCTGATATTGACAACAGCCTGAAAAATCCCCAAACCGGCATTGTATTAAAACCCCCTTTAAATATTGGGTTATATAGTCTTGTGAAAATAAACACAGTGGTCTCTTCATTCATTCACCCATTCATTCATTCATTCATTTTTTAAAATCTCAACCAGTGTTTCTTTTCCAGGTACAGTGGAGTTCCTGAGGATATATCAGAGAACAAGATACTGCCTCCGCCCACAGGAAAATACCGTGTAGAAGGGGATATACACAAATAAACAAAACTAAATCCCAATTCAGAAATGTGATAAAATAAGAGGAAAAAACAGGGATGATGGGGACCATTAAGACAAGCACCGAGTACAAGCTATGTGATTAGAAAAACTTCATTTGACTGAATCACAGGACAGCATTCGTAAGAGAAAGGCTGGATGGAGAGTAGGGGACTGTCACAGAATTTGCACATAATATTGAGGAAGTTAGATGTTATCCAGAAAGAAATGGGGAGCCATTAAAAGATTTTTGCATCAAAAGAGTCACACGATCAGATCTGCATCTTTATAAACTCATCCCAACTCCATTAAGGAGAATGTAGATACAGCTAATCTTTGGAGCTAAAGTGCCTTTGAATAAAATTTTCCTAGAGAAATGGGGAGGTAAAAGGTTTTTTCTCAATCAGGGTACCTGAGGTAATGACAGAGGGGCAGGTGGCTCAAGGGTGGTCTGAGATCTATACTCAGAAACAGGAAAGCCATAATTCTGGGTCTCCCGTGGTCTGGGCACAGGGAAGGTTGATGAGACAACATTAGGATTAAGAAAACTGTACCCAGAGAGGTGTAAGTGTCTAGGCACAGGCTGAGGTGAAAAGATAGCCCTAACTGGACACACAGAGAGAATTGTATTGCAATTTCTGGGAGAGATTTGTTCTACTACAATACATCCTTAAGCCCCTATGTTAGTCAACCTCATATAATTACACTTCTAAAACCAAAAGATGCCTTTGGAATAGATTATCTTTCACTGGAGGAGTGGGGTTTTGTGTAAGGCAAAAGGAGAAGACTGGATGCAAACATCATCACACATTCAATTTTCTGCTGGACAGTTTTCTCCCTGTATGCAGTATGAGGGCCGTTAGCTTAACATTAACAAGCTATCCCATTTCCTCTCTACTCCTCAAACCCACTTTTTCCTTATTTTAGTTACTCAGGCCAGAGACCTGGGCTGACTCAAGCTTTCTCCCTCCAGCATGACTTCACCATTAAATTACATTTAATTCCTGGAATAGTTATAATTCTAATCATTTTCTTTTTTACAGATGTTACAGACTTATCAGATTTTTATGAAGTTTTGAGATCCATCAACTTCCCTCTTCTTACCACAGCCTTTCTTGATCTGGCTTCAAGAAAAAGTCAAATGTTAATTTGTTACCTTTTCAGAAATCAAAAGATTCTATCAAAGCACGACTACTAATTTTTCAATCAAATGTGAATAGACAGAGGGCACCACCTTCTAGTGTTCAGAAGAAAGAGGAGCAAAGAAAAATTCAGAGATAAGCAGAATGAATATGATACCTGCCTTTTTCAAAGAATTCCATAAAAAGCCCATGACCTTCACAATTTGGAAAAAAAAAAAAAAAAAGTAGAAGAAGAATGAACTATGTCTGGTGGTAAAATAGTAAACAAAAGATTCCAAGTCAGTATAATGATAAATATTTCACAATCCCATTAGATTATAAATGTAAAATACTCACAACATCATTTTGATAGAGATAACATTAAAATAAAACCAACTGATAATCAGGAAATTCAATGGAGCTTATTAAACTCCCATGTAGAATAATTAAATTTCAGAGCAATAAATATTGATTGTGCCACCTCTAAAGGAAAAAATAATTTCTGTATTCCCAAGCTCATGACTAATTTGGGGTGAGGAAGGATGGGCACAGTACATGGCAGGGAGGTGGGGCTGTTCACAATAGGGAGGATTGAAATTTGACTTGAGTGAATTTTTACCAAGTTGTTCTTAGCAATTGTTTTCTATCTTGAAACACTTACTGGACCCCGGGATAGCTCAGCAGTTGAGCACTTGCCTCTCAATCGACTCCCCTATGTTGAACTGCGGTGCAACTGTTAACCACCAGGTGGCTCAACAGCAAAGGTCTTGCCTCCCACGCAGGAGGCCCCGATTCAGTTCCCACCCGACGTAGCCCCACATCCCCGTGTCATGTGGTCACCACGAATGGTGTACAACTATGGACTCTGCTCTGGGCCCTCCCGCTTCTTTCTCTCTTGAAAATAATAATAATAATTTTAAAAACACTTATGATGAACAGACTGCTGCAAAGTGGAGTGGTAGCTTACTCTTCACCATTAACGTAGAACATTTTATATAATTTTGGTGGTAGGAAAGGCGTTCATTTTCCGAGTGCTTACTATATATTAAGCTCTGTGGTAAGTACTCTTTCAGCATTTTGTCCCTGAAGCTATTCTCCTGTGGCTTCTTCCCTTTTTGTTACTGTAGGATTCACCGTGGTTCTTAGCCTTCACAATACATCACAGTCACCCGGGAGCATTCAAAGCACACAAACACCAGGCCCCAGCCCTAGAGAGTCGGACTAAGATGGGACATTAGGGCTCTTTTAAATTCCTAGTTGATTTCCAGTGCGCAAGCAGAGATGAAAACCACTATGTGCTTAAGGCTTTGCATATGTGTTTGACTTAAATCTGAGAAAAACCCAGGGAGCTTGGCATTATTTCCCTTACTTTATGCGGAAGCAGGTTTAGAAAGGTTAACTAACTCCCTAAGTGAGGATGGGGGCAAGTTTAGGAGTTGACCCTGCGTCTTGTTGACTTAAAAGTCTGTTGCCACCGGCAACCCATTCTTCCTCTAGTGAGGGGTAGTCCTGTTTGTGGGATTCGATTAAGGGTGGATCCAGCTTCAGCTGCATTTCTAATGTGCCATGTCTGCTCCCGGCTGCAGGTTGTCATCGCGTTCCTGTGCATGGACTTAAAAGCTTCTGCCATGCCCCATTATTTGGGCTTTGGTGGCTGAACGGTGAAGTCAGGACATCTTTCCAGATGGCAGCTAAACTCCTGTCTAGAGCAAAGCGAAGCCAGCCCCAGGGGAAGCCTGCATTGTATCTACTTCAGTGTATTCTTGTGAGGTGAACAGTGTGCTACATTCTCAGGGTAAATTAGTTTAGTCAGATTCAAGTCAGAGACCCAAGGGGGAGATGGCTGGATCCAGGCAGCTGGCCAGAATGCTGCCCAAAGTGCTTCCATAAACCATCATCCTGCTGATGATACTACACATACAGGTCCTCCGGAGCTCAGCTTTTTTTTTTTTTTTTTTAATAATATCAATTTTGCTCTGAAGTAGTTCTGCAGTGAAAAATAATGCACTCTCTGGAATTGCCAGGATAACTCAACAGAAAGAGCACTTGCCTTGCAACCATGAAGTCTGGGAATCGAATCCCAGCCTCGGCTTGTGCAAACACACATACTGCACTACAGCACACCAGCATGGTGGGGAAGGTTCTTGCCTCCCGTGCGTGAGGTCCTCAGTTCGATTCCTGCTTGTGCAGCCATCCACCCGGATGGATTGTAACTATGTCGAGACCAATGATGTGCAACTATGGAGACTGCTCTGGGCCCACCCCCCTTCTCTCTCTCTCTCTCTCACCTCTCAAACAATTAAAAAAAAATCTTTAAAAACAAATAAAGCACTTTCCATTTGATCCTCCTTGGGCCACTGTGGGCTTAACCTGTTCTCTGGGAGTCAGTGGAGAACGAGAAGGTCCTCAGTCTTCAGACCTGGCTTAATAACCACCCTTTGCGTTTATACTCAGTAAAGGCATTTCACACACAAGGCTCCATGAGCTCATGGGTTACTATAGGAAGTTAAATGTCTATGCTATATATTTAAAATAAATCTTGTGAACCTCCCTGAAGGACAGCAGTGCCCCAGCGGGGATGAAGGTGGGAGACATACATGTGCCCCCTCACCACCCAAATGACGGTGTCATAGCCACTTTGCTCCTGGCACGAAGTATTCACAGGAAGTACAGCAAGCTTCACAGCTGCTCCACCACACAGAACCTCGGGAGGGAATTCCAAGCAGTGCTCCTGCCTTCTGCTTTTCCCATGCAAGGGCGGACTGTCTTTTCCTGGGAGAGATGTTCATTTAAAGAATCAGAGCTGCAAGGTGATCCCGAAAGCCTTGAATCCACATGCAACAAGGCCACCTCAGAAGGACTGAGAAAGCATTCGAGTACAAAGGAGTTCTGCTGAGTCGTTAGTGCTGGGGCAGAACAAAATAGTATCCTGGAAGGAGAGAGCGCTCTCCTGTCTCCCCAGAAGCTTCTAGTGCCAGACTACCAGACTTAACCAATTGCCCAACCTCCACACCATCATCCATTCTGCCTACTTAAAAAACCAAAAAACCAAAACAAAAGAAAAACCAACAACTAAACAAAACTTTCTAATGCCCAATTTCCTTAAGGAAAGGGTTAAACCTTTAATATTTCCCCCCAATTTTAAGGGGAGGGGGGAAGAGAAATGCCTGGCTTTTGAAACACTTAAGTGGAAATAATCTTTAGTTTCTATGCAATCAGTCAATCAAGTAGAAGAAATGCCTGATTATAATAACACCTTCCAGTTGTAGAGTGTCCTTTATAAAGCAAGCTTATATTCGTTATCTTATTCCATTCTCTCAATATCCCTGTGAGCAAATCAAATATTTCCTTAACTTAGGCTCACAGTGAGTGGTTAGTGATTAGAAACTAAATCTAGCTGAGCCAGAACAAAAGAACCTCCTCTTTTATACCGGATGCTGATAAATCACATTGCTCCCAATCTATATTAAACAATTGGAATTTTGAAAATAGCATCTATTCCTCAAGTATTTGTTGCCCATTGTGCTTCAAACACGAGAGAAACAGCAATGAACTACAGGGATACAGGCACATTTGCACTCAATTTTCACATAGGGCAATAAATGCACTGATACAGGACGTCCAGAGTATTTTCATATCACATAAGAGAGGCACCTATTCCAGACCTGGTGGGAAGGGGTGTTTCAGGGAAAGCTTCCAGCAGGAAATGATGAGGTCTAGAACTGAAAGATTCGTGGGAGGTAACCAAGTGGACAGGTGGAGGCATTCCAGGCAGAAACCAGCATGCACACGGCCTGTAGGAAAAGTCAGTGCTGAACTTGAACTGCAGAGAGTTCCACAGGGATGGAGCACAATCATAGAGTCATGGAGTCGAGCTGAATCTGAGAGAGAGCCCTGACCAGAGGGTGCTGGGCTTGTAAACCATTCTTACGGAATCTGACATTTACCTTGGGGGCCTTAGGGAGCTTTTGATAAGTTTTAAGTAAGGGGGGAGAACTCATTAGATATACATTTAAGAAAGATGATCTGGTATGCCTTGTAGTAAAAGGATTCCATTCACAGAAATCTCTGAAAACAAAGCATGTGGAAATAAACTGCATCTGAACTCTATATAAAGTGGCAGAACACTGATCTTAGCTCAGTCTTCAGGAACAGGTCCAAAGATTGACCCAGGACCTGTGCAAAGACACAGGAGAACATCAGTCCTGTGATGCCCATAATTCGGTCATTTGTGGACAGACTGTGTCACTCAGGCCACAATCAGAAATTTTTCTTATTGGTCTGCAGGAACAAATGATAACTGAAGCTCTGCTACCATGGTGTGAGAGGAATGGGTGGAGAATATCCTTTCCTCGCTGAGTATTCATGGCTCTCTAGTCAAATATTATTTTATTGTAGTTGTTAGACCCAAGGTCTTTTTTATGGATGGTCTCAGGAGCTTGATAAGGATTAGCAAGAGGACTCTGACGACATCCGTCATGTCATTTAGTTTAAAGGGAATCCTGGGATTCAGGAGGGCATAATGGTAAGAGCTGGTAGGGGACTCAGAGGATTCAGGCAGCAGAAGGTAGCAGGGACAGAAGGGAAAGAAAAGGGTAACAGAAGGTTTTTCAGTAGTGTCCGAAAACTGAAGGCATAGATGGCAGTAACTCCCCTGAGACCCTGAATGGAAATCAGTTAGTAAGCAGTCTTAGAGGGACTGTACTTCAGCACATTGTTGCCAAGATGGGGGACTCTGAATCACAAGTACACTGTCAGGAAACCATTTCACCCTGAAAAAAACAAAACAAGGTGATTCATCCCTATTTTTAAACATTCATAACTTTCACAAAGCCTTTCTCTATTTGGGGGGGGGAAATAGGGTTTCACATAACATGGCCTTTTTTTTTACATAGCTTGACCAGTCTCTTTCTAATTAGCTGTGTCCACGTTCTTATAATTGCATGTGAGCGCATGAGTGATGACTGACTGCTCAACTAATCTGATGATGGCAGCAGGCCTTGACCTTGAAGGTATACTGCTGCTTTAGAATCTCAAGAGGTGCAGATGGAATCACCTGATATGAAGAAGACATGGTAAAACGGTTGCTGTGGAGGCTGATTTTAATGAGACTGCAGAAGTGAGGGAAGAAGATGCTCTGATTAGTGGGAAGTATCAGGCACTGTGACATCACTGTCACATTTTTAACCAGTCATGACAGGTAATTATTATATTTAAGTTTCACATTCCCTCAATTCCTCTTATTGCTAAATCAGACCTGAATAAAGGCTCTCAGGATGGGTTAGACAGGCATGAGCCAAAGAAATATTCATCAAAATGAAAGAAGCGAAACATCTTTCATCTTTGCCTCCACCTAGAAAACAGCAAAACAACAAACAGCCACAAAATCACCTCCCCTTTCCTGCTCCTTATGCTCTTAAGGATCTCGGAAGGCGAAAAGAAAGTCACTGGGGTGGCAGCTGAGTAACTTGGGGACATCTGGAACAGATTCCTAAACAAAATGGTGTCAGAGCGACTCCAGTTAGGCAAACAAGGGAACCCCCGCCATGCCTCAGGGGAAGCCAACCCACAAGGAGCCTCTCTCATTTAACCAACAGCACAGGACACAGATAAGTTATAGGTTTGGTTACTTCAGCACTCTCAGGAGTCACTTGGTGTCCAGTAGTTAATGGTAGTTAGACTTTAGTCCACTTTATTAGATAGAGCAGGCGTCCCCAGCCCCAGGCTATGGACTGGTAGTGCCCTGTGGCCTGTTAGAAACTGGGCCTCACAGCAGGAGGTGAGCGGCCTGTGGGTGAACACATAACGCTTCATCTGTATTTACAGCCGCTCCCCATTGCTGGCATTATGCCTGACCTCTGCCTCCTGTTCAGATCATGTCTTCTACAAAACCCATCCCTGGTACCAAAAAGGTTGGGGACCGCTGAGATAAAGTACTCCAGAGGCAGGTTATCAATCCTCTATCCACCCAACAATATTCAAATTTGATAGTAATTTCTTCTAAGTGAGCTGTGACATGTGTGATATGAGACTAATTGGGGAAGATGGTAAATTTAGAACTGGTAAAAAGACAAGAAATTTTCATCCACTTTAGTGACTCGGGAACTCTAGGTTTAAGCTGTAATTCCCTGTTAGGGAGAAAACCACAGGCCCAAAATGGTGTCACTTGAGCTACATCCCATGATATCACATATAGATTTAATTATTTATTTCCCCCCCTGCCGCCACCTCCTACATACCAGTCTCTATCAAGTCTAGTTTAAGGCCTGACCTAATTACTCCTTCAAACTCTCCCAGAAACATCATCTTAAGCTGTCTGGAAGTTTCTGGTCAATACCAAAGAGGAAATGTCATGTGGACACTCTCCATTCCCCATTGGAAGAAGAGGAATTTGTATGATAAAAACCCTTGCCACACACACACCCCAAAAAATAATAATGGCTCCCTTACTCTCTCATCCATTCTGTACAACCCCTCCGCACACCCTTCTAGTGGCTAGATGGGATGCTGCCCGATTCATGAATCACTTAATGAAGCCAATTAGATCTCCAAACATACTCAGTTGAATTCTGTTCTTTAACATCTCTGTGGATCTATTTTCACAGATCAGCAGGTAAGTCCCTCTAAGAACTAATAACTTACGTGATCAAATAATAGTTGTTCCGTATTTCTCCCCACACATCTAAGCAAAGAAAGATATTGTTAGGAGGAGACATTTACTATAACTGAAGAGTGCTGTCAGAGAAGGGTCCCCCTGTGAGTGAGTGAATGAGAATGTGTGTGTGTGGGGAGGGGGGGGAGGTGAAGAGTAGGGCATGGAAGTAGAGATAAGAGGAAGAAAGGGGGGGTGCAGACTCATACAACCAGGTCTTCAAGGAGAATCATATTCAAGAGGAACGGGAAGGAGAATCAATGTTAGGAAAGGACATCATTGTAGTGAGACCAGACTGAAGGGGTTAACTTGGGAGGTCACTGGTAAGATACTGAAGTTCTGAAAGAAGGAATTTGCTATAAAAAGAATTAGGGCCCAGAGGTAGGTGCCTCAGGAGGGGGATGATTAAGAAAAAAACTACGGGATAATTATCTGACTGTAGCCACTTGTTTTCTCTCCAACTCAGGCTCGTTTTACAACATCAATCCTTAATTTCCACCCCCCAAAGAATGATTTTTAAATATATAAAAAAGATCTCATTAGAACCATCAATCTTAGAAAACATAAGGCAGATTTTATTCCAAAAATATGACATATTTTAGAAATCCTAAGAGTGGCCAAACAAGTAAAAGATGATCCTCCCACTTCAGATTCATAGAGGGGCAAATGGTGAGTGTTGGGCCCAGAGAGTATCAACCATGTATCATGACTAACAGGACACCACACCCTCTGTTAAATGAAGGGGTGGAAGGACAGGAGGGGCTGCGCAGATGGATGGTCTGTAAGAAATTCTTGTAGAAAGGGTTTCATGGACAGGACTTTGTAAATGTTTACTTCACTTCGCTTCCTAGTCTGCTCAGGTTATTTTATTAGATTTCTTAATAACTCTGTAGTGTTTTTTAAGCTGTAATTGTATCATTTTCCATTCTCTACATTCAAAGACCCAAGGAGCCCTCCAGTGAAAGTGAGAGAGAAATTGGTTTCATTACTTCTTTCTAGCCCATCCTGCAAATCACTAGAGTAGGTAATTGCAATAATTTCCAGCTTAGCATGTACCTTCTTCCCAGGTAATAGGATTAAAACCCAGCCTGTCATACTGCCCTGTTGTGGTTTATTGATTGAATTTATCCCTTCACTACCTATATTTGATTAAAAACTATTTCCATTTCTGCTCTGACCAGATCTGTTTTCCTTTGCTATCTCACAAGAGATTTTGCAACATGTCCCTCTTTCATTGTATGGGAAATGCAGGTTTTTTCCCCTTTGAATGTAGCATGCTGTAGGACTCACCATACTTCCGTGTGTTATATATATCTAACATTTTCAATTGGATATCTTTCTTATTTTTTATAATGAAAACAGAACAATTTTCAGGGGGAAAAAACTTAAATGAGAAAAGGATTTGTTTGGTCTCTTTAAATGACTTGAAACATTTTTAAATTGTGCCAATAAATCCTTCTTTCCTGCTGTTCAGCATTAATCAACCTGAAAAACAGTATTGTGATTCACAAACAGGAATTTTCAGATTGATCCCTGAGTGTAGCTTAGGTGAATTTAGTATAATTATGTTACAGTCTACCCTTAATAAATACATACATTTATTATTCTATTCATGTTTTCATATGAATATATACATTCATATTCTGAAATAGCCAAAACAAATGTATAAATTGAAGTGAAAAAACATTCAAGTTCACTGGACTCTCTTTTAAGAATCAGGAATATGTCCCAGTTGGCAATGCTGTTAGTGCAGATACCATTACTTCCAAAAGAAAATAATGGCTACTCAGGAAAACGCGGGAGCCTCAGTATTAGGCATAATATTGTGGGACTGAGCAGAATCCTATTTGCTGTTTTCATATTTCCCTTGACTCTTTTTCACCTTTGTAAAATGTTTTTGAAATAAGCTGTGGGATCAAAAGTATATTCTTCATGTTGACTATGCCCCATTTAAGGGCCCAAGTCCCTCTGTTGAAGCACTTCCCATCAAATAGAGCCCTTCCTCTAAAGTGCACAGCTATGGCAAATGCAAAATCCCCTATATCTCTCTGCTCCACCCTACTCGGTTCTGATGTGCTCAGATCCTGGAAGCACTTAATACTAAGCTATAGATACGCAAACCTTCTAGAATGAGAAAATGGTACAGAAATTCTTAAATCTTTAAATGACACAAGGAGATTCTAAGTTTTACAAAAGATTCGAGTACCACAGTTAAAATGGCAGACTGGATAAAGAAGTTGTGGTACATTTACACAATGGAATACTACTCAGCAATAAGAAAGGATGAAATACAGCAATTTGTGACAACACGGACGGACCTTGAAAACATCTTATTAAGCGAAATAAGTCAGAATGAAAGAATCAGGAAACATATGACCTCACTTATAGATGGAATATAAAACTGAAACAAAGAAACAAAGACTCATGGACACAGTCAATAGTTTAGTGGTTACCTGAGGGTAAGGGGGGAGGTGGGTGGGAGAGATGGGGGAGTGAGTAGAGAGGGGGAACCAAACATACAGTGATGGAAAGTGAGCTGATTCTGGGTTGTGAGCACCTAATGCGATGTATAAACAATGTAACATAGAATTATACACCTGGAAACAACGTATCTGATATCAATAAATGTCACCCCAATAAATTAAAATAAAATAAAATAAAATAAAATAAAATGGCAGACTCAGAGAACAATGACCCATAAAGGAGCCCAGCTTTGGGACTGGAATTGTTTGGTATCATGCCCAGTAGAAAATCCTCCGTTCCACTAGAAGCTTTCAATTTAGGAGTTTCAGTAGGAAAGCTAGAGGAAACTATAAATAAATGGTATTCTTCAGTGGGTTGATGTTTAAAACATGTGGCTTAATTTTTTAGTATGAATTTCTATGTATTAAAAGTCAATTAGGGGAAAGCCGGGACGGCTCAGCGGGTTGAGCGCTCGCTTTGAGGCCATGAGGACCGAGGATCGAATCCCGGCTCCGGCCCAGGCAGGACCCACGTGCTGAACTGGGGAGTTCCCACAGTTTGGTTCTCTAACTGTCTCTGTCTCTCTCTCTATCTGTCAAAAAGTAAAATAGAAATAACTATGCACTGAAGACAA
>PVKE010037417.1:0-15910 GCA_004027555.1 Craseonycteris thonglongyai
ATGCTAGGTAACAATGAATTAAACGTGTCATTATTTATTGAGACCCTGCAAGTGCTTCAAAAACAGTTTGAAGAGAGATTTCTGCAGTTTACAAATATTGAGCCAATTGTCTCCTTCTGTATCAATCCTTTTACTTGCCAAATAAATGTAATAGAACTAGCCGCATGTATTGCAGACCTTGTTCAGGGGAAAGCAGAACAACTAGAGTTAGAAAATTTGAACCTTAAGCACGATATTTTGCTAAAATCCTTAATATCAGAGGACTTATGGAACATAGTCGACAAAGAAAGATTCCCATTTTTTAAAAAAAGCGGCATATAAAATCAAATCGTTTTTCGGGTCAACGTATTTATGCGAATCTTTGTTTTCAAACATGAATTTAATGAAATCACAATACAGATCTCGACTTACCGATGAACATCTTAATAATTGTTTGCTAACAGGGTTGTCGTCATATTCTCCTAATTACGAGGCACTGGCCAATGAAATGCAATGCCAAAGATCACACTGACAGATCGGTATTTTTTATGTTTTCTTTTAGGTTTTTTTAAATGATTTTATTATACGTGTGTTTTTTATTTACTTTGTATTATGTTTTGTATATATGTTTCTTTGTGAGTATATAATTTGTACAATAAATTTATTATTTTAAAATTATTTTTGTTTATTATTTTTTATTCGTGTTCAATAATAAATATCCTTAGAAATAGCTGGTGCCCGCCACCCTACTGATATTTTAGAATGCGCCCTAGGGTATAAAAAGGTTGGGAACCCCTGGTTTAGTGGTTACCTGAGGATAAAGTGGAAGGTGAGTGGGAGAACAGGGGAAAGGGGGGAAGTTGAGATGGGGCATCAAATATATGGTGATGGAAAGAGAGCTGATTCTGGGTGGTGAGCACATAATGCAATATACAGACAGTGTAATATAGAGTTGTACACCTGGAAACAGTGTAATTGTTATCAACCAATGTTACCTCAAAAAACTTAACAATGAAAAAAAATAAAGTTGCTCGATCTGAATACATTTTTATGAGAAAACTATTACCTTGTTTACTGTGTCTCTTTAAAATTAACACTAATCACAGTATGAAGACCAAAAGTCCAGTTTTACCAAACACTATATCTTGCACAGCATTCTTTACAAGGCTGTTTGATTATCTGTGTGTTACTGAGTTCTAATACAATTGCTATAATTTACTCTCAATTTTATGAATCACCACCCCTTGTAGTCTATGCATATAACAAAGAGATTTATGTCAGGTGACTGAGAGCACAGATAAGCACTTCTAGGCTATGGCACCTAATATGTATATTCTCAAGGCACTACACCTCTACATTTTTGCTTCCTCTCTGACTATCCTTAATCACCATATTTTATGACTAGCTTAAGAAATTGCATCGCTCTACAAAACTGCTCTACTTCAATACGTTTTTTACCTATATTTTCTGGAGAGTTATGGATGCAAGTTATTGTCTTGCTGAGTGTCTGTGCTGCTTCTTATCTTTTCCAGTGAATATTTTGTTTGTACTATATTGGGAGGTCAATGAGAAAGACCGAATCTTTCAGTTATTTGGGATCTCTTCAGATAATTTATTCTTGATCTGTAAACTAACAGATATTCACAACTCTCTACCAAGCTAATAAGGTGATTTTTATGAGCCAACTATAAAATTTTGGATTCAATTTTCTACATCTAAGAAAATAAATTGATAACATTTATTGTTATAAAGGCTAACTATATCTTTTACTGTAGAAATATGTTTGGTCTGATCTCCTTCCCAGTTATAAGACACACAGAACTGTTTAGGAATCTTAAATGATGAAATATTAAAATCTAATTTGCTTAGAGTATCTGTAATGTAAAAATGTTTTATCCCACAAAGTAATACAGTATTTTATTTCAAGTATCTTTCATCTCATTTATATCTAAATGATTTTGTATGGCAAGGGCTATCCTAATTGATAAAAACTAAAAACAGAATTTTCAGCTAGGATATAATTGATTTTATGTAATTTACATAAATTTATTACAGTAAAATGAACTTTTAACAGAGAAAGGCAGTTTTTGCTTAATATCTTGGTATGCTTAGAGTAACAGCAGCTCAAAAAAGCATACTCATATCTATCCCCAAAACCTATTTTACAGAGCTATTACTGGATGGCAGTGCAGCTCATTCACCTGTAAAAAGTCCACACTTGCCCAGGACCACCATGGACAAACTGTGGGGGATGGCCAGGAGGCTTGGGGAGGTGGAAAGCAAAGGGTGCTTTTACACCGCTTGACCCTGGCCTGACCAGGCTTAGAGACAGGACAAGTGAACCGGTTTCATTTCTCCTGCTTATTCCCCATTAATTGGTTGAAAGGTTTGAGATCATCATGTTTTTTCCTCATGCAGTCATGAATAGAGAAATAAATCAGGTAGTGGCAGACACTTTAGGTTTCGACTTCCTTGAGAAACTGAACGTACTTAAACTGTGCATTCTTTGATTGATGTTAGATTCACGGGTTAGTTAATCATTTGTCTCACTGCTTTAGAATGTGCATGTAGTCATTTTCTATATAAGTCTGATGCTCAATAAACTCAGGGCTGCAGTTGTATTTTGCAGACCTCCCAATCCCATCTTCGTGTTTGTCTGTCTTTTAATCCTCACTCCCCCTTTCAGGCTGTTCATGAATGACGGGCCAGACCCGTCAACAAACCATGCTATTAGTCGGCCTCCAATATCTTAATCCTGTGGCTGACTTGAGATATGAGATGACAGGAAAATTTTCCCAAGTAAGACAGTGTGAGACTCAATCATTCATGAACAAAGTGATAAAGTTGGGCAGAGAGAATGTCAATGTCTTTTCTACCCTCTGGGAAGAAGTCTAATTGCTTATACAAAAAGGTACCTCTGAACCTGTTAAAATGATATTTGGAAACTATCCCTAGATGGCCAACTTAGAAAAGGTTCTTGAAGCCTGTGTTTTACTCCTGAGGTTATAAAACTCCAGGCCTTTTATTGTGTTTTCTAGCCTGAGAATTTCTTGGTTCACTTTATTTCTTATGGCCCGTTTGTTGTTATTGATTTCAATTCCACTGACTTACAGCAAATCATTCTGAGGATTTCTATGGCCTTTTATTGTCTGTTCATTTTAGGTGGATATACACATTTCCATACTTACATGCCCACTTTAATAACCGGAAGAAATATTCCAGCATTAAAGGTCAAACATGATATATCTAGAAGATGTATATGTTGTAACAGGAAACAAAGTCAGAGGACCCAGTATTCAAATAATTACAAATGTTTTCTATATTTAAGAGGCATCTTTGCATGTTCATTTAATAAGGGGATATCAAATAGTTATCGCAGACAACTTATGCAAAGGCATGTTGATCGACCTGGCGTATGTTCTGAAAGTTTTATAAATATCCTCACCTCTCGTCTGTCCTTTCATTGGTAATATTTGCAACAGCTCCTCTTTGACTGTGAAGTTACTAAATACCGTTCTCACCATAACTGCCAACTGTGTGGTGTCTGATATATCTGTTGACTCGTCCAATTGCAGAGAGAAGCAGTCACATATTTCCAAGTCAGTCTTTAACTGAGTTTGTAAGTCTTTTGAAATTGCATGTATTCTTCTTGTGACTGTGTTATTTGACAACTGTAAGTCTTGTATCGCCGACATAATCTCACGCTTGTTAGAATATTCCTCAAACAAACAATCGGGGGGAAGCCGGGATGGCTCAGTGGGTTGAGCGCTCACTTTGCAGCCCCGGGGACTGAGGATCGAATCCCAGCCCCGGCCTGTGCAGAACCATGTGCTGAACTGGGAGCTCCCCCAGTTCAGTTCTCTCTCTGTCTCTGTATCTCTCTCTCTCTTTCTCTGTGTCAAAAACAATAAAGAAAAAGAATTAAAAAAAAAAAAATTAAAAAAACAAACAAACAAAAAAAAAAACAAAACAAACAATCGGCAGCAGTCAGAAATGCTTCTTTGAACAATTCACCATCCTGGAAAGGTTTTTTCTTCTTTGCGAGCGTGTGAGAAATTTTGAAAGAAACAATGGTTGCCTTTTTAGATTTTTCCACATGTCTAGTGAAAACAGTCTGTTGAGTAGTTAAGCTTAATTTTAGTTGATTTATTTTTTTCTTTCTTACTTCAGATTTAAGTGGATAATTCGTATCAAAAGTGGTATGACTTGTCTGAAAGTGATGTTCAACATTATGTTTTTTCGGCACTGCAATACTAGTGCCACACAACAGGCAAATGCATTTACCTTTTAAATTAATGAAACAATATGATTCCTCCCAGTCTGTGTTAAAATTATAGGTTCGTTTTCTCTTATTTGGTCCACTGATTTTAGAACTAAAAAAATAAAAATAAAAATAGTTATAGAACTACAATATCACATCAAATTGCCACCATAATAATAGATTACCTACCTCGCTTCTAGTTCATTTAAAATCGAATATATCAAAACACTGTGATCCTAGCTAACCGTCACGACCCGATCAGTCCAGCAACCGCAATCAAAATGGCAACTTGGCGTCTCCCGGTTGGGTGGAGGAGAGTTTAAAGAGTGCAGCGGCTAAACAAGACGCGACATGTACAAAGGCCAAAGCTAGGGAAAAACTTATACATACGATATCGCAAACATACCAACGAATATAATAAACCTGTGTAGATACTCAAACGATATTTTAAAATTCTAACAAATGTATAAAAATAAATTATAGTTTTACTTAGTGTTTATGAAAATCTTCTGATGCAGTCAAATAATGGGCGCACACAAATCGGGCCAGGGGCGCCATGGCGCCCGTGGGCATGGGGTTGGGAATCCCTGGCTCAGTGGGTTAAATGCTCACTTTGCAGCGCCGGGGACCGAGGATAGAATCCCGGGCCCGGCCCCTGCGGAACCATATGCTGAACTGGGAGCTCCCCCAGTTCAGTTCTCTCTCTGTCTCTCTGTCTCTCTGTCTCTCTCTCTTTCTCTCTCTGTCTCTCTCTGTCAAAAATAAATTTAAAAAAAAGAAAAAAAAGAATTTAGGGTTATTGTCTTTCATTGCACCTGATCAAAATTTTTATCTTACACTTCAGGCTATCAGTTTTCTCTGCTACTCAATGAATTTCTTGAAAACATGATGTATTTTATTTCCTGTTTATTCACTGTTTGCCTAAAAATGTAATAGGTTCTCAATAAATATTATGTGATAATAAGAGAATGAATGACTATTTTTATGAAAGAATATCATTAGCCAGAGACTGAAGAATGCAAAGTTGAGAAAGCCAAATGTTGAAATCATTACTGTATCTAAAGAAGTTGTGACCAAGAGATCTGGCAGAAAGACAACCTCTAGGAGGTGGAGGAAGAAATCTTGAACTTCAATTCCATAACCTTGCCAAGAAATAAAACTATGATTGACTTGTGATCTTGGCAAAACCTGGCAGCCATGTCAGACTCCATGACACTCTCATCAAAAAAAAGAGAAGGTGACATGTTGTAGTCAAAGGCTTTGCCATTCATGAGATAGATTGCAAACAGCTACTTTGCAACCTCCTCATGTTTTAAATAAAGTTATCAGTTGTATGGTTTCCTGTTCTTCTATTCCCCATAAGCAAGTGCTGGTAATTGGCTGAAGAAATACAGCAGTGCAATTTAAATCAGAGGTTATTTCAATGTTGTTTGCACTTACATTTGTTAACTGCATATGTGAAAATAAATAACACCATGCTAGATGCTGAGAAAGAAATTAAAAAGTGTCCAAAATCCACATTATGAAACTGAGAGTAAGTACCATAAAAGTTAAAATGTGAAGTAGGGTTTTTACTCTTTTAAAGAATGAGAGCCTCTTCTTAACATTAATAAACATTTACATCCATATGATCATCATGGTGTTTACATATTTATGGATTACACCAGTGCTGGGGAAGATATCAAACACAGTACACCAGTGCATGGACAAGCAATTTTGGGGTGACTGCCTGAGTAATAAAACAAATAGCTACTAGACCAGGACACTTGGAGTAGTGCTTGCCTTAAAAATTTATGCCCCGGGCTGAATTAGGAAATTCCAAAATAAAAAAACAACTCTATAAAACTAGTTGGACTTTGAAATGAAATGAGCTTTATTAATTATAGTAGACTTAACTACATTTAAAAATATTTCAGAGTCATATTGGCTATTTTTTATGGTGTTGATATATTCTTTATGGTTCCCACTTCTTTGTTAAAGTTTTTCATTAAGTTCCTTAAGAATTGTTATAACCTGTGTTCTAAACACTTGTTTTGGTAGATTACTTTTCTTCATTTCGTTTGACTTTATATCTGAAGGTTTCTATTGTTCCTTTATTTGGGACATGTTTTTGTTTCCTCATTGTGGATTCCTCTGCGTTTGTTTCTATGTAGTATCTTTGTCTCTTATCTAAGTCTTAGCTTGGAGGCTTTATGTAGTATCTTGTGTGATCTAGTGGTGTAATATCTTTGATCTCCTATGTATGTATCTAGGATTGTTACATGAATGTGTTGTGTGTGTACTTCTGTTGCAGTTGAACAATACACCTCTCACAAGCAACCTGTTAACTGTCCAAGGGGATTGGCAAAGCAGCAAAGAGAGCCTCCTATTTGGCTACTGACAGCTGCTTCTGCTTAAATCTAGAAGCAAGTTTTCCCCTGTTGGTAGGGTGGGCTCTATCACTCAGCCACCCAGGGTGCCTCCGTGTTGACAAGGCAAATCTCTATGGAGCCAGTGTTCACTTTGAAAATAAAAAACAGAAAGAAAAGAAACAAACACACAAACAAATATATCTAAAAATATATATTTTTAAAGTCCCTGAGAGCCCCACAGTCTGCCACTGGCAGCGCAAAATAGCTACCCTGGGGGTGGAAGAGGGACAGAGAAGCACTGAGAGTTCCCCCGTTGCCTCAGATCAAATGACCCAAAGAGAGTCTTTGCCAACTATCTTGGCAGTGTGGTTTATCTCTTGGCTTCCGGGAGGTCCTCCCCTGTGGGCTGCAAAGCACTTCAGGTTGCCTGTGCTCACTTTGAAGACAAGAAGGAAGGAAGGGAGGAAGAAAGAGAGGGAGGGAGGAAGGAAGGAAAGAGGAAGGAAGGGAGGGAGGAAATGGAACAAATCATAGTCAAATATGTAAGGTTTGCCAAAGAACCGAGTTCTGGTTTAGCGAGAGTTTATTAGAAACGGCTGGGCTGGGAAGCCGGGACGGCTCAGTGGGTTAAGCGCTCACTTTGCAAACCTGGGGACCAAGGATCGAATCCCGGCCCCGGCCCGTGCGGACCCACATGCTGAACTGGGAGCTCCCCCAGTTCAGTTCTCTCTCTGTCTCTCTCTCTCTCTCTCTCTGTCAAAAATAAATAAAAAAAAAAAAAAAAAAAAAAAAAAAAAAAAGAAACGGCTGGGCTGACACCGAAAGAGGGAAAGATGGCATCGGCCCTTTCTGAGGGTGGGGAGAGCTTTTTATATGCAGGTATGGAGGAATCAGAAAGGGGAGTGGAGGAGGGTTATCAGGAAGTACCAGCATCTAGGTTGGGTGTGTTTAGTGGATAATCTGGCATCAAGTCCCAACCTCCTCAGGGTGGGGTGGAAAGTCCTTGCAGGCTTTTGTCTTCAGGGAGGCCCCTGGGGCTGCAGCTTTGTCCTGTGTTTTCCTCCTCCCACCACCTCACCCTTCAGCCCTAACAAAATAAAAAATAGAAAAGTAACAATAAGGAAAGAAAAAGAAAAATTAAAAAAAATACAAATTTATAAATAAATTTTAAATTAAAAAAATAAAATACATATAAAAGAAATTGTGAAAAATGATTAAAAAGAAAGCAAAAAGAAAGGGAAAGAAAAATAAGGTAACATAAAAACAAAACAAAGAAACAGACACACACACAAAAAGGAAAATCAAAAAGTACCATGTAATCTCTGTGGTCAAAAATAAGAAAGAGAAAAAAGAGAAGTAGCATTTAATAAAAATAAAACAGAAAATAAAGATAAATTAAAATTTCAACTTTCTTATCCTCCTCTCCGTTGTGACAAGCCCTGTGTCACTTGCAGCTTTCTTCTAGTTGCCATGGAGGAGGAGTAGAGTGGCACTTAAAGCTCTCAGAGTCAGACAAATGCTCCTCCAGAAATCTGCAAGATCGTGTTCTACCCACTGGTTGGGTGGGGCCGAACGTTCATCCAACCTGCATTGGATGGGGCAATCTCCAGTGTGGCTGGACACACTTTGAAAGAGAAAGAAAAAAAAAAGAGAAAAAGTAAATACATACATTGGTAACTTTAATAAAACTACAATAAAGTATCAATACAATAAAAATAAAGATATAAAAATATATAAATGTAAAAATTAATAAAGAATAATAAAAAATCGCAGAAAGGCAAAAAAGAAAAAAACAAGAAAAAGAATAGAAAAATAATAAAATTTTTAAAAATTAAAAAAAATAAAATTAAAAAAATAATAAAAGTAAATTTCTTGAGAACTGAGTAATTTTGTCACGAGTATCTCATTGTTCACTGTGTGGAGGAACTAGCAGAGCAGCCTGGTTGGGAAAAGTCTTTAAGAGTTCTCTACTCTTTGCCCAACCGCTGGCAGGTTCTGCTTCTCTGCAGAATTCTGAAGCAGCAGTGCAGCTATGAGGGTGGAGGCTGGGCGCTGGGCAGCCCGAGGTTCCTGGGAAGTGTAGTTTGAGCTGCATTGGACAAGGGTTTTGTCAGTGGGCAGTGCACATGAGCGGATTATGTTGGACCAATGAGGTCTCAGAATTGGCCCTTTGGAGGAGGGTTTCACATAGAAAAATATGGCATCCTTCTGTAGGCCGCATGTGAGGCAAACTCCGAGCCAGAACAATGAGTTTCTCTGATCCTCACCCCCAAATTTCACAGCTCATTCCTTCCCTGGATGGCTCTGGTTCCCCCAGAGATGCTGCCCTAAGCTGCACACCAAGTAAAAATAGCTGGGCTTTTGCGTGCAACCCCCAGGAAAGCATCTGGATTTCTAGCTTCCTCTGCCCCACTGCTCCAGGAAGATTTCTCATTGATTTTCCCTGCCAAATGTTGAGACAGGATAGTAAGATAGCTCACAAAACTCAAGACAGTCAGGAAGGCCTCAGCAGCCATGACACCCATACCTAAGAAATGCAAATGTAAGCCTTGGGCTTCTGCCCCATCTCTAAGGAATGTAAATATAACTGAGAGGAAGGCACGGATACTTAAAAAAATAAGACAAAGGCCTGTACCCCTTCCCCCTTCCGCAAGATAAAAACTACCGTAGCTTTCTTTCTTCAGCGGGCAAGATAAAAACTAGCTTGCTTTCTTCAGCGGGCAAGATAAAAACTAGCTTTGTTTCTTCAGCGGGCATTCCACTTTCGGGTGTCCCCTCATTTCAACAGCTTTCCTCCTGTCCAATAAACTTCCGCTTAACCTTTCCTGTGGAGTCTGCGTCCTCATTCTCCGAGTGCCCGAGACAAAGAACCTCGGATTGCCCACACCATTTTCCTGTTTCAATGCGACAAGATTTTTCTCTTATGCACAGAGCTCCTCGGGCTGAAAAACCTATTGTGGGGCTACCACTTCTCACCCTTCTGTGGAAGCCGCTGCTTCCAAGGTGCCCCAAATGGGAGTCTTTAGTTCTCTGGTTTTGACCTCACACTGTTTCGTATCTCCACTTTCCCTATCAGTCTTGGGGAGGCTTTTCTTATATTCTTAGCTGTTGGGGTTGTGTTCAGCCAGTCCTCTGATGTTTTCGAGTTGACTAAACCCCTATCTATCTGCAAAATTATGTGAACTGCGGAGCCTGCAGACACAGTGTCTACCTCATCCACCATCTTCTGCTCTCTTTCTAAAATGCTGCCTCTTCAGGTCCCATCATCCTAGAGATTCTGTGCCCACTCAGCAAGATCAGTATTAGCAAGGCCATATCTTTTTTTTTTTTTAAATATTTATTTATTTTTATTTTTGAATGAGAGAGAGAGAGATACAGAGACAGAGACAGAGAGAGAGAACTGAACTGGGGGAGCTCCCAGTTCAGCATATGGTTCCGCACGGGCCAGGGCCGGGATTTGATCCCCGGTCCTCGGCGCTGCAAAGTGAGCGCTTAACCCACTGAGCCATCCCGGCTTCCCCTCAAGGCCATATCTTGATAGTCAGTATCCACAGCATCTGCATTTGCTTGGGAGTTCAGCTTTCAGCCTTCTGAGTGCCCTGCCAGCTGCTTTAGTTTCCATAACCAGATTTGTCACCCCTGGTGCTATTCCGTTAGTTCGATAATGCCTTAAATTTGCATGTTTGCATTAGGTGACAGTGCTCTGTGAGGACTACTTCCAGTATTGGATTAAGGGATGGAGCCTTTGTATTATTTCCAAAGTAAGTAAGTCAGAATATCACTTGTTCACATTCCTATTTGTGTTAAGATTGTGGTTTGCTAACACACAATATAATCTAGGATTTTTAAATAATATTGGAACAATGCCATAGTTTTAGTGTTGATTAATTAAATGCCTTAATAAGTGTTGGATATGTGTTGTTAATTCATCTAGGCTTCCCCTTTAGGTCTTCTTAACAGTCTTTAACACTATGTAGAATTAAACAACTTTGTCAATAATTTCTAGTCACTGTGATTCTCCTATATTGTTTCTTAAGAATGTTTCAATTACTGACTGATAACATTTTTGCAAAAGAGAAGTAAACCATTTAATTACACTAGTTTTTAGTTAGAATTCCATTCTCAAAGTTTATTGTGTTCAGATATTATATTCATTAATGAATGGAATTACATGTATATTTAACTTTTCATTCATAGGTATATTTGATATTTGCAAGCCTTATATTTACTGTCAGTTTGGTCATCAATTGCATATACTCAGCCACAGCTCATAAGATTAAATATTTGTTTAAACAAGAAAAAAAATGTTATCAAAACCATAAAGTAGGAGTTGGTGAATTACATTTTCCTACAGTTCATATTAGTGTTGCAGAAAACCGTTGACCTAGGAAACTCAAGGGGCACACTGAGATCAGGGAGAACACAGCTTTATTATGCCGGCGGGCCCAGTAGGATAATTCTCAAAGACTGAGCCCCCACCAATGGGGGACTTTGATTTTTATAGGGCCTATCATGGGGCTCAGGGTTTGGTTAGTTTGAAAGGACGTCTGCGGGAAAGTCCCAGCCCTCAAGGGTCATCATTTTGGGCGGTGACCTGGGCGGAGGGGCGCACCATTTTAGTTCAAGTGGTGAATCTCCTTATATGAAAATTTCCCTATCATTAGTAACAATTAGAACACTATGGTATGCATTGACCATTAATAATTAAAATCATTAACACATCACTAGTTGTATGAAATTAATTTAAACATTTAGCACACTTAAATAATGTAACAGGTCAAATTTCAGCAGGCTCTTACCCATTTAGAGTTATCATAGAGGAGACAGAGTCAAAAAAGAATAACTTTGAAAAACTATTATGGGAGAGAAATATATCTTCAAGCTTGTTGCATCTAACATATCTTGATTCATGTTTTTATGAAAATTTTGATGTAATCTATTGTTCTCATTTTTAATTTTATAATTGTTTTATTTATACCATATATAATTTTATTGTAGACATCTCATATTAATACATTATAAGACTCAGTATAAGATAAATAAATAGAACATGATCTCCTTGACTTTTTCTATATTATTCTAATACTGTGAAATCTAATAATGTTGCTAAAACAAATGTTTGACAGTAATAGTTATGCATTTAATGGAATTTAAACAATCATAAGTTGTGAGTAAATTACTAATGAGTAATATAAATACCAGTGAGTGCCTATAAATCCTGTGAAAATCAAGCCTTTTCTCTTTAGTTCTTTCATAGTATTACAATTCCTGTGAAGTTGGAATGCTTCATTAACAAAAATGCAGACCACTTCCCTGCTAAATGGTCCATAGACTAGGTAACATCACAAGGCCTCACTAATTCAGTACTGAATGAAATACTGTTCAAGGCTCCATATTTGAGACCATGACAATTTTCTCTTTTTCAGCTTTTTTTTATTGTTAAATTTATTGGAGTGACATTAGTTAGTAAAAATTACATAGGTTCCAAGTATACAATTCTACATTACATTGTCTGTGTGTTGCATTCTGTGCTCACCACCCAGAGTCCTTTCTCCTTCCATCACTATACATTTGATGTTCCCTCTCACCTCTCCCACCCCTCCCTCTTCTCCCACCCCCCTGCCAACAACTTTCTATTTAAAATGAGAGCTTTATGTAGATTAAGAACATTTGCTAATCGTATATTTAGCTAATTCTACCTGTAATACACATATACACATAAAATAATACACAAAAGATAATACACATATTTTTATGTCATAAAAAGCACATTTTGGGAGGAGAATTAACTCTGGGTGGTGTACACATAATGCTACACATAGATAAGGTTCTATAGGATTGTGTACCAGGAGCCTGTGTTAATTCTCACAAACCAATGGCACTCCAATAAATTTAACAAAAAAGAAATAAAAAAATACATTAATTAAATCATAGATATAGTTTCTAAACACGTTCTGTTTGTGAAAATAAAAGTAATACTCATGAGGGACTTCATGAAAAATGGTGACTTTGGGTCTAGAAACATTTTAAGTAAACTGTAGCTTTATGTACTTTTATATATTACAAAAAATTTTGAAAGCAGAATTTAGTGATTGTACACCTTTAATGCTTCTGCTGTATTTCTTATTACTAGGTAAATCTGCAGTTCACTAAAAACAGATTATGTGGAAAGATGACATGTTTTATTTGTGTTTTTGAAAAAACACAACCTAGATGAGACAATTAAAGCTGTCACAATCCGTGGTATGAATCCCACAAAGGAGATTTTCTGAAGGAGAGATTATGCCTGAATCGGTGCCTCTAAGTTGAGCTTTATTAAACTTGAGAGAGGATGGTTACAATAGGATTGTCAGAGAAACTGAATTGAGATTATACAGGAATTTCTAATAAGCATGTATTGATTTGTTGAAGTGAAAATCAGATAGCAAATGTTCTGAGGGATGCTTGTTATGTAGCAGCACAGAGTCTTCCTGCTTCATTTCCTATTCTATTTCAGTATTGTCCCTGGCAAGCCAGTCTGTTGCTCCTTCTAAGAAAATCTCTTTTTGTTGTGATAAATGTAAGGAAGCGACACGGGAGATCGAGTGGCTAATCAAATGCGAGCCTTTATTGGGGGTGGGGGGCTCCCGGGCGACATCCTTCGGTCCGAGGGAAAAGGTCTGGGCCGAAGAATGCGCGCGGGGGGAAGGGAGTGAGGGGGTTAAATAGGGCTCTGGGGTCGGGGAGAGGCGGATCAGGTTGCCAACAGAAGTCCCGCCTTTGAAAGTTCCCAGGCAGGTTACAGCCACATCCTATTTGCCTGGGCCCGGAGGCCCACCGACCTTACAATAAACATGTGGCTCTTTTTTCAGTAATTTAATTAATTTTCTAGGTAAGTCAATAACTGGTACGTGTCTGTTTTATATAAAGATTGTCCTAGGTGATGGAGAGGAGGTTTATGTGAAGGCAGTGCTGATCTGCTCCCATCTAGTTACTAGATTCCATAGGCAGACATGAAATGTTACAGGAAGATGGTGATATGTACAAAACTGTGTGGACAAAAAATTTGGAACAAACATGTTGAGAGATAAGTGGATATAGGGGTGGGTAAAGCAAGTAGCATTATTCAGGAAGCTTCCAAATGAAACAGCTGCTCCAGACTCTCTCTTTCAAAGCAATGTTTCACACACACATGCATAGGTGGGGGCCCCATCCAGGATGTGTCAGAGTGAATATCACAGGGGCTGGGACCTGATGGCCACTAGCGTCCTCCTGTGCTTATCGACACAGTCACATTTAAGGAAGATGGGAGCTTTTCATCTCTGGATAAAAATCCTTGTTCCAGGTGATTACTCGTAACAATGTTGATTAGAATGAAAATTTTTGTAAAGATTTATTTTATTGTTTTTCAGAGAGAAAGAGACATACAGACAAACAGACAGAATGGGAAAGGCCCAGAGCAGTCTCCATAGTTGTACGTCATTAGTTTTCAACATTGTTTCATTCCACAGGTGGGAGAGGGCCCATGCTGGGTGGGAACCTGGCAGGGGAATATCCACATGAGAGGCACACCCTGGTTGGGAGCCCAAGAAAAACATTCCATAATAATAAAGTGAACCTCCCCTAAAAGTTACAATACATAGTTAAAGAATATCATGAACCTGATATATGATCACCACATAATTTGGACAATTCATGACACTATATATGCAGGAAAGTGTTACATTATGCTATTTAAAAATGAAATTGGCAGAATATTTTTAAGAGTTACTAGTACTTAGATGCAGGTCTCTAGACAGTGTAACATTGCTCATGTCAATTGTTCATGGGCTGTAACCATGAGCAGCATCTATAGATACCTAGATAATTTATGTGAGAAAAGAAGTACGGTATCTCATTAAAACACCCAGTGGAGAGAAACTAAAGGGATACCTTGGAAATACAATGTGAACAATCTTCTGAACATAATATTTCCTCAGATAAAACTGTCACGTATCTACATAAACTGATTTCATAATCACATCTAGAAATTAAATTATATTTGGGTATCTGACAATTATTTATGACTGAATAATAAATAATTCCCAATGGCTTAGGGATTGCCACTTCCAAAATCTAATAGTCAAAATTCAACAAATTGCAAAATGCATCCAAGATTTTGAAATATTTCTTTAATCAAGGGCTCATTGCATTCTTAAATTTGTTACAAATTCTAGTTAGTTACAATGTACATGACTCTATCATGCAAACAGTAATTAACCAAAGAGGTAAATATTTACAGACGTATATATAAACAGTAGTTACTCAAATAGGTCAATATTTACAGAGGTCTCTATGGGCCAAAAGTTAAGATAAAAATCACCGCAGTTTTATTTTTAGAAGTATAACATATAGTATTCAGTGATTTACAAAGATACCCTAAATGACCTTTAGATTTTCTTAATATCTAAATTCTGACATTTAAAGAATGAAACACATCTTCTCATCAACTGAAAAATACTTACACTCCAACATGCTCTTAACACATTCCTACCAATGGTATATTAGAAACTGTATCTCATAGAACTGAGCTCTAGTTCATGTTTATATATCTAAAATTATACCTTGATATAGTTCACAATGTATTTGTATTATTGTACACAATGCATTATTACATTTCACAATGTATTTATATTATATTTCATATGTATATTCTCTTAGACATAGGTAAGCTAAATACCGTATTTTCCGGCGTATAAGACGACCGGGCGTATAAGACGGCCCCCTTATTTTACAGTAAAAACATAGGTTTAGGCCTATATTCGCTGTATAAGACTACCCCCCACTTCCAAGGCTGTAGTCTTATACAGGGAATATAGGCCTAAACCTATGTATTAACTGTAAAATTAGGGGGTCGTCTTATACGCCCAGTCATCTTATATGCCGGAAAATACGGTAAATAAAAGGTACAACATAGCTCATATCTGTGTAAAATCCTGGCTTACGTGACTTCAACACTCAATATTCTTTAATAATGGAATGTATATTAAAAATCACATTTTGAGGGAAACCGGATGGCTCAGCGGGTTGAGGGCTTGCTTTGCAGCCCCAAAGACCAAGGATCAAATCCTGGCCTTGGCCCATGTGTACCCATATGCTGAACTGGAGTGTGCTTCCCATGTGGGAGATGCCCACTTTGGTTCTTTGGTTTTTTTTTTTTCCTTTTTAATATTATTATATTTTATTGTTAAATTTAATGGGGTGACATTGGTTGATAACAATTAGATAGTTTCCCGATGTACAACTCCACATCACATCACCCATGCATCGCATTATGTGCCCAGCTCCCAGAATCAGGTCC
>PVKE010037418.1:0-15910 GCA_004027555.1 Craseonycteris thonglongyai
CCTCCATACTGTTTTCCATAGTGACTACACAGTTTGCAATCCCACCAACAGAGCACATGGGTTCCCTTTTCTCCACATTCTCGCCAACACATGTTGTTTATTGACTTTTTGGTAATAACCATCTGACAAGTGTGAAGTGTTATTTCATTGTGTTTTTGATTTGCAGTTTTCTGATGATTAGTGATCTTAAACACCGTTTTATTCTGTGGAGAAATGTTCTTTTCACATTCTCTGCCCATTTTTTGATTAGGTTGCTTATTATTATTATTTTTTTATTATTGAGTTGTATGCGTTTTTATATAGCTTGGATATCAACCATTGAACAGACATATCATTTGCAAATGTATTCTCCCATTCAGTGGGTTGCCTTTTTGTTTTGTTGAAGATTTCTTTCGCTGTGCAAAAGCTTTTGAGTTTGATGTTGTATCATGTATGTATGTTGTTTCTGTGTTTTTGTGCGGTATTTTTGTTGTTGTTTTTTTGTCTTGTTTTGTTTTGTTTTGCTGTTGTTTCTCTTGTTCAAGGGGATGTGTCTAAAAATATATTACTTAGACTGATGTCGGATAGTTTTAATCTTTAACCATTTTGAGTGTCCTTTTTCTATAGTGTAAAAAAGTGGTCCAGTTTTATTTTTTCACATATATTTGTCCAGTTCTCTCAATAACACTTTGTTGAAGAGACTGCTATTATTTCAATACATATTTTTACCTTATCTGTCATAGATTAGTTGACCATCTAAGTGAGGGTTTATTTCTAGGCTCTCTATTCTGTTCCATTCAAGGATCCATGTGTCTGTGTTCCAGTATCATACGGTACTTCTTGTTTTTCTGTTTGTTTGTTTGTTTGTTTTATAGCTTTGTAGCATAGTTTCAGACCAGGGTAAGTTATTTCTCCAGCTTTGTTTCTCAAGATTGCTTTGCCTATTTGGAGTCTTTGGTAGTTTAATATAAAGTTCAGGATTATTTGTTTCAGTTCTGAGAAGAATAACAGTGCAATTTTTAGAGTAATTTCATTAAATATGTAAATTGCTTTGAGTAGCATACCGGTAGTCATTTTAACTGCATTAGTCCCTGCCGTCCATGTGTTGCTTTTATTCATAAAATGATCCTTCTATTTATTTATGTCCTCTTCAATTTTTTCATTTCTCCTTCTGATTGTTCAGTATTAGTGTATAGGAATGTGATAGGTTTCTATATATTAATGTTGTGTCCTACTACTTTAGTGAATTCTTTTTATTAATTATATTAATTATTGGCAGATTCTGTAGGGTTTTCTATATATAGTATTAATGTCATCTGCAAATAGTGACATTTTTCTTCTTTGTTTCCTATTTGTTTTTTTGTTTGTTTGTTTTTTTCTGATCCTGTGGCTAAGACTGCTAGTAGTTGAACAGTAGTTGTGACAATGGGCATTCTTGTCTTGTTCCTACTCTTCAAAGAAAAGGTTTCAGCTTTTCATTATCGAGTATGATGTTAGCTGTGGGCTTGTCATATACAGCTTTTATTAAGTTGAGGTAGGGTCCTTCTACAGCCACTTTGTTGAGAGTTTTTAATCATAAATGGATTTTGAATTTTGTGAAATGCTTTTTCTATATCTATTGAGTTGATCATGTGATTTTTATTATCAGTTTTATTGATGTGATGAATCACATTAATTGTTATGTGGATGTTGAACTACTCTTGTATCTCTGATATAAAGCCCACTTAATCATTGTGTTAATCATTTCAAAAGTTAACTTTTGATTTTGGTTTGCTAGTGTTTTATTGAGAATTTTGGCTTCGGTGTTCATCAAGGATATTGGCCTGTAATTCTTATTTTTTGTAGTGTCTTTGTCTCGTTTATAGTACATATATAATGGAATTATGTAGCAATAAAAGAAAAGAAAAAAATCTTGCCATTTGTGACAACATGGATTAAACTAGAGGGCTTTATGCTAAATGAAATGTCAGGCAAAGAAAGACAAATACCAAATAATAGTTTCACTTATATGTGCAATCTAAAAACAAAACAAATAGTACAAAACAAAACAAGAACAGACTCATAGAAACAGAAACCAAGGGAATGATTAGCAGAAGGGAGGAGGTGGGAAGATGGGTGATGGATGAAAAGAGAAAGGGGAATATAGTCAGAAATATTGGGATAAATTTGCACAGTGACAGATAATTACTAGAATTAGTGGGGTGATCACATTGTAAGGTATAAAAATTTCAAATCTTTATATCGTATACCTGAAACCAACGTAACCAATATAAGATTCAATACCGGCAGTACTTATATACTTAAAGAAAAAAAGAAAAAAATATAAAAACAAAAAAATATCTACCCAAACAGACATTTAACATTTTATTGCAATTACAACCATTGTCTTAAACTTAAAACTAAAAACAACAATTTTGCTTGCCAGTTACTATTTTAAGAATAGTCTTCAAAAATCTCTGACATTATTTTTTTAAAGATTTGTTTTCACCATTAAAAAATAAATAAAGCCATCTAACATATTACTTAAAATGCAACAGGATTTCTGTATTCGCTGCAGCCAGTTATTGTAAGGAAACGATTTTGGAATAAAATTTGAATGACTGTGACAAAACATTTGATCTTTGATACTGAACTAATTTGCTGATTCTGTAACTAGATGGCAAAGCCCAGTATGTACAATTATGCGAGTGTGAGTAGTCTCAACGGCCACGCTGCTGTCAGAATTGTGTTGCTTTTGTTCATAAAATGATCACAGTTATCATATTATATGAATCTGAAGAACATAAAACACCCCTTAAAAATTTTTGCCTAATTCATATTTTAAGGTGAACTTCTACATCCTAGGTAAGTTTTTTTTGGTGAGCCACGCCTTAGACATTTTGAAAATGACTTGAAATGTTTTTCTAGATGTTTTCAGAAAACAAGTTTATTTTGTAGTTTTGGCTAAAAAATGCCCTTTTTGTCACTGACTTCATGTGGCATTCATAATTGTGTTTTTCATACAGTGAAATGCTAACAAAAAAACAAATGAACAAACAAACAAAAAACTGTGGACTGGCTTTCTAGTTGGTTTTCAGGTGAGAGGTGCTTAAGGCCAGAGCTGTTCCTCAGTATTTGATTTTTCCAGTATTTGGTGGGTTTTGTTTTCTTTCTTTTTTTAGTATAGATAGGTGCTATACTTATATCCGCTGGTTTAAATTCTGTCATATTTCACTTCTAGCCTATTAGGGTGGTACATCATGTTTTACTTTCAATTAAGCATTGGAAATGGAGTATCACTATATATGGATCATTCCTCATCTGTAATGTGTGTGCCCAAATGCAGCTTTGTTTTTCAGATGCCCTAATGCAGAATAAAGTTTTTCATCATTAGGTGCAAAAGAAAAAAAAAAAAAAGAAAGAATGAAAGAAATAACCTTAGATTCCATAGTCCAACAAAGGAATCCTTATGTTTTTAGGTATAAGTAAAATCAGTTCAGATGTAAAATTTGAAAATTGTCAAAATTCATGTACTGCATTTTCCTTTCCATCAGAGAGTCACCAGAAATGTACTGGTGATGTGCATTTAAATTTTAACACCCAGTCAATTAAAATCCTGGTCATCCAAAGGAAAGAAGTTAAAAATAAAGGTATGTGATATATTCTCACTCAATCAATAATTTTTTGTTGGCTGAAAAGAGGTAGTGTAGTGGTAAAAATTCTAAAAACCCACCAAGTTAACCTATGTTTCCCACTTCCAAGCTATTTGATTATTTATTAGAATTAATGGATTCACTCATTTAACCATTAATTAAATAACTTCTTTTTTAACTTGATGAGGCATATTTTCACAGTGCAAACCTCTGATTCTCAACTCAAAACAATTCAATCATTCATTGTATCAGTTCAGTTTCACAAGTTTTCAAAGTCCATTCATGCTCACTGAATATATTGAAAATAAATGTTGCATACTAGATGATCAAACAATAGTGGACTATAGGAAGTTTCCTCACACTGCTTTAAATATGCTTGAATTATGTTTATATATCTTACATCCAAAAGGCATAGCTGGAAAGTGAATAATCTATTGACTTTGGTTCCTTAATTCTAAGTGTCTCAATTTTTATGATTTACCAATTAATATATAACAGCACAAATCCAAACTGTTGCGGCTAGAGAGCTGCTTAAGTGTAAATTCTAAATCCCTACTATTCTACTTGTTGATTCTTTGTGGGGTATTTTTGTTTTTTTGTTTTTCATGTTGCATCCTCAGTATAATCCAAGTATGGAATTCAGCTAAATTAGAATAAGTGTGTAGAAGCAAATTATGTGTTGGTGTGGTAAGAGTTTCCTAACTCTCACTCTTGGAATTGTTAATTGAGTTTGAGGTAAAAATAGATGAAAAGAATCTTTGTTAATTAGATGTGGACACTGTTTGGAAGTTGTTAAGTAGGTAAAGGCCCCTGTGAATTTGAAAGCTTTAGAATGAAGATCCCTGGTGAACACCATGAAGGGTAGACATGATTTATTTTAAAAAGTAGTTAGGGAATTTTCAAGGTAAATTGAAATCCCTGTGCCACATAAGAGTTATAAATAAAAATTATAAATAATATAAAGAGCATGATTTTCTTCTTGAGAATAATTGAAGATACCTTCTGTGTCTAAATTATTTTGCCAAATCAGAGAAAGAGAATACCCCTGCTATCTGACTACAAAACTGTGGTCCTGACTGAAATAAATATTTCAGTGATGTATGCTGTGAAATATTCTATTAATTTTCAAATGACAATATAGCATAATGCTTTAAAAAAAAATTGAAGGTATGAGACCTGGATTAGAAATCTGTTGCAGTCCTATCTATCTACCTATCTATCTATCCGTCTAACCTCAAGGATATTACTGATTCATTCTATGCTAGTTTCCTCATTTGTGAAATATAAATAATAATACCCAGTTTATAGGGTTATTGAGAGGAATCAATGATATAAAATGTATGTAAATCACTTTGCATGTATGTGGCACATAATAGATGTCCAACATATAGCAACTGTTATTTATCACTGCTAGTAGTTCTTAATTATGAATATAATTTTTGAACTCCCATTTTTCATTTGTCTTTCTTCCTTATCAAACTTTATGGAAATGCCCTGTACAGTAATATTTTCAAAAAAGAGAAGAGAAAATAACAATTAAAAACTAATTTGCATTGTTTTACTTTTCCCACTTTAAGAATCATGCTAGCAGAAATGAACTCTTAGATACCTTTGGAATTCCATTTTTCCCTTATCGTCAATTATAAATCTAAAGCATATATATACCCAACATATATTTCAGTGCACCTGAAATACATTTCTTAGACTGCAATATACTGGCACTTTTTTTACTATTTTAAGATACAATGAAATCGTCTAATCTTTGTTTACAGAATATGTTTGTTGAATATATTTAAGCTGCCCTTCCATGATCCTGCAAGGTTATATCAGGCTTTCTTGTTCTTTTCTTACTTTATTTCCCCCAGTGATCTCTTCCATGCTCGGGGCTGCTTTTTAACCTTGAATAGTGTAATATTAATGTTGGAAAATACAGGTTTAATTAGTCTTCTACATGGATGACTAATTTTCTTCTACTTATACCCCTGGAAGGAGGATGGTCCCAGAACCCATCCCAAAGTGAGTGACATATAAGCTAAATCCTTAGATGACTAAAATGCAGTTAAGAAGGGAGAAAACAACTGAATACCTTATGAGTTAACTCCTAGTACCATAGGTAGTATCAGATCCCATGGGTGAAGTCTCAGTCCCACAAGATTACTCCCACCCCATTTCAGATGAGAGTCCCAAATCCAAAGTGTCGCCTGTGCTTCTGACTGCTTGTCCTTAAGTAAGAGATACTGGTACCCACAACCCCCTCCTTGGGTTTGATTACTGTGCTACAGCAGCTCACAGAAGTCAAGGAAACAGTTACTGCTTACTTTTACAAGTTTATTAAAGGATATGCTAAAGGATACAGATGAACAAGCAGGTGAAGATATACCTAAGTCTGAAAAGGTCAAAAGTGCAGGAACTTCTTGCTGTGAAATTAAGATGTATCACCCTCCAATGTGTGGATGTAGTCACCATCCTGAAAACTCCCTGATCCTGCACTTTTGAGATTTTTATAAATTCCTTTTCCATTCCCTTTGGGATATGAGGGGTGAAGCTGAAAATTCCAGTGTTGACTTGGTCTTTCTGGTGACCAGCACCCCACCCAGAGTCACCTCAATAGAACAAGAGGTGCTCCTAGCACTCTTATCACTAGACATTTACAAGGAGTTTAGAAGCTCTGTGAGGAGACCAATGCATATATTTTCTGTCATCTCACAAAGGCAACCCAAATGAATAATATCTCACAGCCGAGATGGCAGTGTGTGTATGAGCACACTCTCTTATGTAAATAAGCTAGAGTATTAAGTGTGAATAAGAAAATAAAGTTGGAGAGATGAATGGAAGTCTTTATTATTGTCATTTGTAATGAATGTTTAATGCATGTCATATTTGACTGCGTACTTTATAGTACAAACACATTAAAGGGTAGGTATTATTATTCCTCGTTGTATAGCATAGGGACATGAACTTGAGGTTCAGTAATCTGTTTAAGGTCATGCAGCCAGTAATATTTAAAAGGGCCAGGACTTGTCCTAAACCTTTCAAGATTATTTACAGAATGCTATGCTTCTGGGAATCATGCCCAGATAAGTTAGTTGTGCATAATTACATGTGTCAGGGTCTGCTTTGAAGAAGATTCAGACTAAGAAAGTATAGATGAACATACCATCAACATAAGAAGCACCCAAACCTGTAGAAAATTTTTATGAGTTTATTTGAGCCAAATTGACAACAATTTCTGGGATCTAAATCTCAGTGGCTTGATTAAATGCTCTGAGAATGGCAGTTTTTCAAATTATTTTATACATTAGACTCAAAGGAGGTAACTAAGGAGGTTTACATGAAACCCACTAGTGGTAGATTAAGCAGGTGAGAGAAAGTAAAACAGGAAACTCTCTAGGATTGAGTATAAAGTAGTTTGGAGAGACAAGCACTTCTTTTACATTGTTGGGTACAGGATTAATAATGACCATTTTACAGTGTTCCCTCGCCACTTCGTGCTTCATGTTTTGCGGCTTCAGTGCTTCGCGGGTTTCCCCAAAATATTCATCAAAAAATAAAAATGAAAAAATACAACCATGTCGGCAGCCACATGGCGGAAAGGAGCGTTGTTTCATGTGGATGCGCGAGAGAGAAGGATCCCTGCCTGTCACACAAAGAGATGAGGTGACTCAGAGTCCATCCCACGGGCTCTCATAAAGGCGCGTGATGGGTTTCCGGTGCGACATCGACCCATGAGAAAATTCCTAGGGGCAAATCCTACTTCGCGGTTTTTCAGCTTTTGTGGAAGGCTCTGGTCCCCATTAACCGCGAAAAACGAGGGATCGCTGTATAGCCCATAGAGATGGTAATCAGGGAACAGGAATAACAATAAGAAATTCTGTAGTTTCTTGCTATAGAGTCTCTGGGTTGTGCTGGTGGAGGGTGTGGAAAAGGGTGATTACTCTGGCATTTCAAGGGTAGGTTATCTTAGATGCAAAAAAGAGGATAGACAGGCTCACTTGAGGTTAAGATTGACCTTTGTCAAGGAAACTACAGTTCAAGAACTTACTACCTATCCTGATGCACCTTTAGTTAGAACTTTTTATGTTCAGATTGTCCCACGTGGTTAATTTCCGTCTCTGAGTTTGGAGGGCCTGCCATGCTGGCCTCCCCTGACCTTGTCAGGTTTAGTGTGCGACCCTTTTTCTGTCCACAATAATACAGTTGATGTAAAGAAGCAAAATTATATAATGTGCTTAGCACAGTTTCAAGCACATTTTCACAGCTTAATAAATCATTGTGATTTTTTTCTTGTTAACTGCTTCCTTGTTTTTTACCCCCTTTATTAGAATGTAATCAATCTCCTTGAGAGAAGGGCTTTTTTTGCATTTTTTTCTATGTGATCAATGTGTATTTGCTGAATAAATAAAACTTTTAAACACTCGAGATATGCCAATGCTTGGAAATATAATCATATTAAATATACTATTTTTCTCTTCAAAATCATGTCTTTTCTTTTAAAGATTTATTTTTATTGTTTTTGACAGAGAGAGAGAGATACAGATACAGAGACAGAGAAATGGGGGAGGGCCCAGAACAGTCTCCATCGTTGCACATCATTGGTTTTTCACATAGTTTCATTCCACAGGCGGGTGCGGGGCTGCCCAGGGCAGGAACTGGGCCGGGGTCTCACCCCGGTGAGAACTGAATTGGGGGCACTCCCCAGTTCAGCATTTGGGTCCACACATGCCGGGGCCGGGACCAGGATTTGATCCTCAGTCCCCGGGGCTGCAAAGTGAGTGCTTAACCCACTGAGCCATCCCGGCTTCCTCATGTTTTCTCTTAATAATTGCATATTTTTTGGCACTTCAAGTTACCAAGGCATTAGCCTTCACTGACTTACTGGGTTGTTTTTTTCTTTTTTAGCTTTCTTTTGAAGAGGATGTTTTACTGCATTTGAATAACTCACTGCAGTGGTTTCACGAATCTGAAACTCTTGTTTTCAATAATGATTTATGTTTTCTGAACACACTGCAAGGAAAGTTCTCTGAGATACCCAGTGGCTTTCTTCATCCTGTCTTCAGGTCTCTACTCAGAAAGCACCAGATTCTTAATTAGATGCGCCTCACAGAACCTCTCCCCTGCTTTCATTTTCCCTCCACTATTGTCACCATTTAAAAATGTCTTCTACATATTTTTGTTCATAGTTTTTCTTTCTCACCAAGAATTAAAGTTTTGTTAGGGCAAGAATTCTTACCATTTTCCTCTATTGTATTTGCCTATTGCCTTGTACTGAGTGAATATGAAATGAATGGATCTCACCAAGCCATCAAGGAAAACAGTTGTTCAAAGGAAAGGAGATGGGAGAGGGCCTTTTGGAAGACGTGGTAGGGTTCCAGAGCAAGTCTGGTAGAAAAAAGGAATGAGGACTGGGGAATTTTCCAGATTAGAACACCAGCTACTAAGGCCACCAAGGCTACCAGTAGTCCACTGTATAGGGTCAGAGCTTGTCAGATTGATAAGAGTGCAAAACAGCCTGGCAGAAGCAAAGGCAAGAACAAAACTTGGAAGATTGGTTTGTAAATACAATGTATTTGGGAGTGTAGAGAAGTAGTGGGTCAGGTTGTCAGAAGTTTATTGAGCAATCTGGGAACACAAATAAAGGTCAAGGCCAAGCAATAAGCCAGAAAGCAAGAAGTACACAGAGGCCAGAGTTTCCGTTGAAGCACTTTTGTTTTTTGGTTTTTTTTTAGTCTTCTGTCATATTTTCATCTTCCTCCGGATACTTTTTGCATGAAAATAGTTAATAATCGATAATACTGGCAAAACAGAGCTGGGCTCTATTATCTACCTAAAAAAGTTTCCTCCCACTATGTTTCTGGGAAATTCTTAGACATTCTCCAAAATCTCCACTGAGAGATGGTATGTGCTGTTTTGCCTTCCATGTTCCCTGATATATTTGCATGGACACTTTTAGTCACAAGTGACAAAAACCAATCACAACTAGTTTGACCACAGAAGGGAAATTTTGGCTTCTATTACTGAAATCACAGAGATTGAAATGATTTTAAGAATGGCTAGAATCAGGAGCAGAAGCAATTTATCAGGGCTCCATCTCACCCACCTGCTTTCTCCATGAGGTAGAACTACAGCGATGGCAAAGAGCATTCTGATATCCTACCAGCTTATCTTTCGTAGTAGAGAGAATTTTCCCCCATATCTGCCAGGAACAACTTAAGTAGTATTCTAATTGCGCTGCTTGGATCAGGTGTTCACCTATTTGCTATTATCTCTGATTCCTTGGTTGACAGCCTCTCTAGGAATAAAGTAGAAAAGTCATGGTTAATCAGCTAAGATGCATGTAGAAAGTTTCTATTAACTACTGTTCCATGGATATTTATTGGGTTGATATGCTGAAAATGTATTCAAAACTCGCCTGCTGTGAATCTGTCCAGAAACACGTCCTTACCTTAATGATGTATAAAGAGTTTGAAAGTGGGATTGGTAGCAGTACTGGGAAAGGAAATGTTTTCTCCCCATATACTTTGTGAAAACTTGAAGTCTGTAGTTTTTTCATTTAAATTTGTTGGGGTGACATTGGTTAGTAAAATTATATAGGTTTCAGGTGTACAATTTACAACATTTATGTTTTGCATTGTGTGCTTACCACCCAGAGTCAGTTCTCTTTCCATCAAACATATATTTACATATGGTGTTTTTCATAGGAACCTAACCTTTATAGAAGGCCTGCTTTACTTTAGGCACTAGGAAATATTTGAAATTGATTTATTAAACAATGGGAATTTAATCTCTAAACTAGGAGTTCAATTTTCTGTTTATATATATATATATTTTAATATCTCTCTTTACTTCTAAGTAGATTAATAAAGGCAGAAAATGCATAAATTTTTTTAATTTATTGTTACTTTTGTCTTAAGATCTCTGTTAAGTCATAAATGTTATTTTAGTGGAATATTGACATAAAATGCCTACATTTTTTAAAACTCAGTAAATTTATAATAAAGTTGTATTATGTATTGATGATAACATAGTATTTTTTATGCAAGAAACAAATTGTAAGAATGTAATGTAAAAATGTTATAGACAAGGGCTGTCTGGAAAGTATGCAGCCGTGTAACCGTTCTCATTATGTTGACAATGGCTGTAATTTTTCAGGACAACCCTTGTACAGGGACCATTTCTTTCTTGTTTTTACTTTGCTGTAATCCATTTTTATACTAACATGAAAGGAATGTCTCTGATGGAGTTCCCAAGCACTTTAAATCTTTATCTCTTTATATTTTATTATTTCTGAATGAATTAGGTTTATGAGGGCTTGCTTTACTGGAAAGTATCCAACCATGCAACCACTCTTGTTATATTGACAATAGCTGGATTTTTTTCAAATAGCCCTCATACTCTTTGTTTTTCTGTATCTATTATTTAATTCAAAACATTTTTAATGAATATCCTGCACATAATCATATTGATGTAGTGCTTCATATGAAAACGTTTTTTCCAAGTAAGTATTCCTCTGAAAATTATTTTTCCATGAGATATAATTTGTACTTCTGCTAGCTAAATAAATAAACTGAGTAAATGAAGAATAAGATGTATTGTAATGAATGAAAAAAAAAACGAACACGGATATATTTTAATAAATGTTCAATGGCAAGACACATTTCCTATGAGGAGTGGTATTGTAGCTGAGTTTTGAAAGCTGTTATTGTCAGCTGTGTCTAGGGTAGGGAAGAACATTTCAGGCTGGAAGATCAAGTTTCTCAGTCTGGATAAGAAAGAACCTGGTATGTTAGGGGACAGAAAGGCCATTGACGCCAAACAGGTCATGTAGGAAATCATGGACCTTGTTAAGGAGTTTAAATATATACTAAATAAGTTGGGAAAACAGCAGTTCTTCAGAAAGCTGAGTAATGCCGCAATATAAATAAAGTTTAAAAGAGGAATCTGGCTGCTTTGTAAATGATAGATCGTAGGTGGGAAAAAATGGGAGCAGTTATTTGATAATTTCAGTACTATAAGAGAGAAAAACATTTATATCATTTTTCTTCATATGTGGTGATATGTCCTTACAAAACAATATGCCATATGTTCAAAAGCTGGATGTTATATGCAGGGTAACTTGATTGTTGTGAACATATCACAGTCCATCTGGACATTGATGTAATGACAGGCAGCAGTAGAAATACACAACCTCTTGATGTCTTTTGTTTATTTGATGATTATCGGTTGGTATGATATATTGGTGTCATAATTTTAACATAAGATTTTTATTTGATTCACTGTTTAATGTGTAGTAGATACTACAATGATTTTCCTTAGAACCAATACTAACTCAGTATCTGAGTTGATAATACATTTGACCCTTGAACAACTCAAGAGTTAGGAGTGTCAACCACTGCACAGTAGAATAGTCACATATAATTGTTAAAGATTTTATTTTTATTGTTTTTATTGGCTTTTTTTTTTATGCAAAGAGAGAGAGACAGACAGACAGAGACAGAGAGAAGGGGGAAGGACCAGAGCAGTCTCCATAGTTGCATGTCATTAGTTTTCAATATAGTTTCACTCCACAGGTGGGCGCAGTGCTGTACAGGACAGGGACTGGGCCTGGGCCCCCCGACATGGGCCCCAGCAAGAACTAAACTGGGGACACACCCCAGTTAAGCATATGGGTCCACATGGGCTAGGGCCAGGATTTGATCCTCGGACCCCAGGTTTACAAAGCAAGCGCTCAACTTGCTGAGCTATCCTGGCTTCCCCTCAGAGAACTTTTGACTCCATGAAAACTAAATTACTAACAGCCTACTTTTGACCAGAAACCTTACTGATAACAGTTGACAAACACATATTTTGTATATTGTCTGTATCATATCACATGTTTTCTTACAATACTGTGAGCTAGAGAAGAGAAATAGATATTTAAGTATTTATTGAAAAAAAGTCTGCATATAAGTGGACCTATCCAGTTCAAACCCATCTTGTTCAAAGCTCAAATGCATATTTTAAAACACCACTTCTAAAAAGTGAGACTGTTATTTTCCACTTCATATGTTATTACCAGGATCAGTTAAACTAAATCTATGAAACTTTTTCTAAGTTGAAAGTATTATATCTATATAATTGAATTGAAAATTTATTGGAATTAAGAGCCTATGGAGAAGTTTTTTGAAAATTAAGTATGTTTGGACTGGCTGTGCTATGATAATTGCAATAATGATAATGAGACCAATTTAACTTTTAAGTACTTTTGATAGTGCCACAAAATTAAGTCCTGCTTATGTGTTTGCTAGTCTTTAAATTGTAGATACACTATCTCTTAGGGTAAACGAAGGTGCTCATAATTAGCCTTTAGCTTTCAATTTTTTCATTTATGTTTCTTTTATACTTTAAAACTACAAACCAATGCAAATTTTATAACATTTCATAAATTAATTTTAAAAATACTTTCTGAATTAATAACACATGGATCATGCCACTGATTTAGTTATTTCTAATTAGATACATTTTCCAACTAGAAAATATTTAAATTTCAACTTTTTATAAATATTGTTTAAAAGGCTAATCTAAATTTTAAAAATAGTTTTCAAATGATATGTGTAAAATTTAATGTTTATTTCCTGCTTACTTGTTTGTATTCATTAGTTTCTAACTATATTCAATTTTTTGTACGTTATGCTCTATTTTAGATTTTAAAAGCATAGTACTTTTATTTTACAGATTGTTGCCTTGCGTGAACAAAATGTTCATATACAAAGAAAAATGGCATCAAGTGAGGGATCTACAGAGTCAGAACATCTTGAAGGGATGGAACCTGGCCAAAAAGTTCATGAAAAGGTATGTTCCATATGACATGTTCTTCCATGGAAAACTTTACTTGCTATACCATTTGACAAAAATATGAAATATAAAATTCATGTAATAAGCATTGTAATAAGCATCTTTTTATTTACTCATTTTTTATTTTTATTGCTTCTGACACAGAGAGAGAGAGACAGAGAGAAGGGGGAGGGCCCAGAGCACATAGTTGCACATCATTGGTTTTCTACATAGCTTCATTCCACAGGTAGGCATGGGGCTGCACAGGTCACGAACCAGGCTGGGGTCCTCATGCATGGAGCTCACCCCAGTGACAACTGAACTGGAGGCACACCCCAGGTTAGCATAGGGGTCCTCATGGGCCAGGACTGGGATTCAATCCTTGGAACCTGGGCCTGCAAGATGAGCGCTCAACTCACTGAACTGTCCTGGCATCCCACTGATTTATTTGTCAAAAGTTCATGATGATTTCCCTTTTCATCTATTGTTCTTAATTTGTTTCTCTTAAAAATAATATATATGTGTGTATGCATGTATATATCTATATGCATATATGTAGATATGCATGTTTATACATGCATAAACATAATTTCCTATTGATTCTCCTAAAATAATTCATTGTATATCTAAATGAACATATATAATTGAATAAATATATCTATATCTAGAAGAGAGAGAGAGACATACTATATATTCAGGACTTTTTAAAGTAAACTAACAAGAATTTTGATGAATAAGTCTTATTATGTAATAGGCAAATAAACTGTGACTTATCCTTACCAAATTGTTGTGGGTTTTTTTATTTGATTTGTGTTTGGGAGGGCACCAGCAATACTCCTATTAATGAGAAATTACATAAATGGATATATGAAGTCATGGGATTTTTTTTTACAGTTGTTTAGAAGGAAGTGATTTTCCTTTTGGTTGGAGCTTAGCCCCAAGCCAAGGATATCAGCACTCTGGTTTGGCCCTGTTCTGTGCCAAACTACTTGTTTCTAGCACAAGGGGAAGAAGGCCAGTTGCTGGTAGGTCGAAAATCACATTAAAAACACATAGTCATTTGCACATCTTGTGCACAAGGACAATCCCCTAGATACTTGCCTTTAATAAGTTTTATCTTTCTCTGATTGAGCTCTATTCACTAAGACCACATGAATCAGGTAGATGAATTGGTGTCATTGTAAATGTTAAGAAGTTTTTCGTTTTTCATTTTTGTTTTTTATTTATTTTTTATTGGTTTCGACAGAGAGAGTGAGAGAGAGAGAGAGAGAGAAAGAGCTCACAGCAGTCTCCATAGTTGTACATTAGTTTTCAATATAGTTTTGTTCCACAGGTGGGCATGGGACCACACAGGGCAGGATCTGGGCTGGGGGCCTCCCACATGGGAGGTTCACCCCTGCAAGCTGGGGGCCTCCTACATGGGAAGCAAGCCTGAGTGGGGGCCAAATGGGGGCTTCCCATATGGGAAGCTCACCCTAGGAAGAACTGAACTGGGAACACACCCCAGCTCATCACACGGGTCTGCACAGGCCAGGGCCGGGATTTGATTCTCGGACCCTGGGGCTGCAAATGAGCGCTCAACCCACTGAGCCATCTCAGAATCCCCTCAAGAGGTTTTAAAACAGATTAACAAGTTAAGGATTGGACACAAAACAAATACAGTGATCCCTCATTTTTCGCGGTTAATGGGGACCAGAACCTTCTGTGAAAGCTGAAAAACCGTGAAGTAGGATTTGCCTCTAGGAATTTTCGTGTATGCGGGTACAAGAATGTTTTAAATATGTAAACAGTGTTCATACTTTACTCATTTAAGACAAAAATGACAACAGTATACATATTTACTTAAACGTGTCAGTGCTAATTAATAAGGTTAATCACAAAACCTTATACAGTAATAAACATGAATCAACATTGCTTTCTGAGAGAGGCGAAGAGTCTTATGTGGGTGGCGGAGGAGAGGCTCTCACGTGACTCGTAGAAGCGTTAGGCTCCCTCGGAGACTCTTCTGCTGGAGGCGCTGACGGGAGAGCCGGGGGCTTGACCTTGGAGAGAAACACGGTGATGGGTAGTTGTCTTTGTTTTTTCTTTTCCTTCAAAATTCCCCTGTACAAGGATATAACCCCGTCAACGCGATGGCTGAACTCGACAGCTCAAACCATATTGTCGTCAATGTCTTGTGCAAGTTGTTGCATCGCTCTTGCCATGTTGCACAATTGTTGCAGATTCTCCAGGGTAAGGCCAGGCTTTTCAGTTTCTTCTTCGTCTTCCTCTTCATTTTCAGTGAGGAAGGGGTAGCCTCCCTCACTGATGAGGTTAGGAAACTTTTCCTCCATGTAACGACAAGCAGCATCGTTGTCAGCAGAGGAAGCCTCACCATACAGAAGCACGTTTCTGAGGCCGTATCTTTTTTGAAATTTTTCGAACCAGCCTTTGCTGGCTGAAAAGCCTCGTCCTCGAGGAGGCGAATCACTCCTGGCAGCGCTAGTACT
>PVKE010037419.1:0-15923 GCA_004027555.1 Craseonycteris thonglongyai
GCCCCGGCCCGTGCGGAACCATGTGCTGAACTGGGAGCTCCCCCAGTTCGGTTCTCTCTCTGTATCTCTCTCTCTCTGTCAAAAATAAAAATAAATAAAAATATATTAAAAACAAACAAACAAACAAAAACAAAACTCTTAGCTTCATCTTTGACTCTTCCTCCTGCCTAAAAAAAAGAATATTCTCCAAAAATTATAAAATGTCAACATTAAAAAAAAAAAAAAAGATACTATGATGAAAATAGGTTGAGAAAGTAGAGGGGAAACCAAAATATTAAGGAATATGGGAGAGAATCAAATGATGGTTCCTTTTTAGATACTTAATCTCCCACCAAACAGGAGCCCCGGGCCTTCCCACATGCATCATGTTGAAATCATAACTCTGAACCTCAGTTTCACCACTGTGTTGCTTCTGGATCTCTTTGACATCAACTGCCTACCTGCTTTGATGTCTATGTTGTGCTTTCTTTCAGTGGAGACCCAATGGTTGACATGCCTGGTTACAGCTTGTTGGACATCTCTGTCACCCATTACATATTGTCTATTACTGTATTGGAAAGATACACTATTTTGTGATCTCCACAGTCCTTCCTTGCAACGTTATCTGCCTGGTCTTGATTGAAATTCTTCTAATCTCAAAGGATCAAGCAACAGCAACACTACTACTGTCTTTAAAAGGCAGTGGTGGTAATAAGGAGGTGATTGGAGGAGTGTTGGGCACAATGGGACTAAAGGCCCCCTCCCTTCTTTCTTTATTTTTTTTAAGATATATTTTGTATTGTTTTTGACAGAGACAGAGAGAGACAGGGATAGAGAGAGACAGAGAGAAGAGGGAAGGCCCACAACAGTCTCCATAGTTGTACATCATCAGTTTTTTTGACATGGTTTTGTTCCACACAGGTGGGTGGGGGCCACACAGGGCATGAACCAGGTCGATGGCCTTTGGCATGGGAGGCATGCCCCCTTGAGCCAGGGGCTGAGCCAGGGGGAGAGAACTGAACTGGAGGCCTCCCGCATGGGAAGCACACCCCAGTTCAGCATGTGGGTCTGCACAGGCTGGGGCCAGGATTCGATCCTCAGTCCCTGGGGCTGCAAAGTAAACACTCAACCTGCTGAGCCATCCCAGCTTCCCCCCTCCCCCCTCCCTTTATAAAATAATTTAGACAGTTGTCTGGGAATTCACTGAAATAAAACACACAGGTAGCAGGCTAGCAAAATAATAAACCACCATCTTATTTCCTTACTGGTTGTATATCAACAAATACTCTGGCTAAATTCAGGAATTCATCCCACCTTCACCTTCCTTCAACATTTATAAATCAGTAAATCAAACTTTGCTAGAAGTAACGCTAAATAAATCTTTAATGTCTTAGTGAGGGTTCCCTGGGAACCAGACTCTGAGATGGAGGTTTGTGTTCAGGAAGTGTACTGGGGCATGCTCTCCAGAGCAGCTGCCATAGGGAGTGAGTGGGGCGATGAAGAAGCAACAAAGACTTCAGCTAAGTCACAGGGAACTCTGGAGCTATGATGGTCCTTTAGAGTTGTTCTGAATTGAAGCAAAGGGGCTGTACCTTTTTATACCAACATTATTATTATTATTTTATTTTTTATTTTTTATTGTTTTTGACAGAGAGAGAGAGAGAGAGAGAGAGAGAGAAAACTGAACTGGGGGAGATCCCAGTTCAGCATGTGGGTCCACAAGGGCCGGGGCCGGGATTTGATCCTCGGTCTCCGGCGCTGCAAAGTGAGTGCTTAACTCATTGAGCCATCCCAGCTTCCCCATGCCAACATTATTAGTCATTGGATGTGGACTGCCCCCAGGTGGGATGTAAACTTGACTTAGTCATTTCTCTCTCCCTGAGGGCAATTGCTTGAGAGCCCTAAGCTGTGAGCAGCCTGCACCTCATCTCCCTTGCAGCTGACAAAACGTGTGCCTGAGTGCCAACAGCATATACACACATACACAGAGTTATGTACAATTACACACACATGCACACACACATGTACACATATACCTATATTTCTGATTTTCGCAGTATCTCACCCAACAGCCTTCATTTTTTTTTTGTTTTGTTTGTTTAAATACAGAATTCTTTAGAAGTTAGTACTATTTCAACAAGAAGTTCTTCTCAAAATTCTGAGTTCAAATCAGGTTATTTTATATTGTATTCAGTATCAAAAAGTCATTTTACAGGCTTTAAAAATGGCATTCTCTGTAGGCTGACCAGATGTCTTGCTTTAAACATGACAGAAAACAATGGTACTCCTGTTTCAAATGGTACCTATGGTCAGCCTACTCACCCCTTGAATTTCACCCAGTGAAATCAGGCTGACCATTCATACTGTTCGAAACAGGGGGAAGCCAGGATGGCTCAGCAGGTTGAGTGTTTGTCTTGCAGCCCTGGGGTCTGAGGATTAAATCGCAGCCCTGGCCCGTGTGGACCCATATACTGAGCTGGGGTGTGCCCCCAGTTCAGTTCACACCAGGGTGAGCTTCCCATGTGGGAAGCCCCCAGCTTATGGGAGCACGCCTTCCATGTGGGAGGCCCCCAGCTTATGGGAGCACGCCTTCCATGTGGGAGGCCCTGGCTAGTTTCCTGCCCTGCATGGCCCAGGCCGACCTGTGGAATGAAACCATATAAAAAACTGATGACATACAACTATGGAGACTGCTCTGGGCCTTCCCCTTTCTCTCTGTTTCTCTCTATTGAAAACAACAACAACAAAAATCTTAAAAAAAGAAACAGGGCAGTACTATTGTCTTCTGTCCTGTTTAAAATGGGACATCTGGTCCACCTTATTCTCCCTCCCTCTACATTCTTACCTCTACCCCACAGCCTTACCAGAAAGCTTTTATAATAAATTATTTGAAATGTTTGTTAAAGGCATTTCTTTCACAGAGAAAGCAATATCCTCATGTTCAAAAATCTATATCTCAGCTTATGGCTAAGGCTTACTTACATTGGCTAAGGCATAATGAGGTCACTATGTTAGGTTAATATTAAGAATATTGCTTTTTAGCCTTTTGGGCCTAAGTGTTGAACTGGTTATTCTTCTGTGTTAAAAATCCTATATTTTCTTTTTCATTTATAATAAAAAATTCCATTAAAGCAGCACCCTGACCATAGCCTTTAACCTTGTACTCAATTGTTTAGTCCATTTTTGCTCCTAGCTTTCACTGTTAAAAACTAAAAAAAATTTTTTTTTTTTATGATACCAGACTAATACTAATTCCTTTCTTTGTTATTGTAATGAATTTCTAACTGAATTAGTTGGATTAATTTGTTAAATGTCTTAACTTAGTATAAAAATACAGTAACATAATACATCTTATGTTAAGACAAATTATATTTTACAGTCACTGAAATGAACGTTCTGGGAACAGACTATGCTACCCAGTCATGTTTGAACTGATTACAATATGAGTCAAATTAGTCATTAGGAGCTGGTGCTTTTCTTCACAAACATGGAATGTTTTTCTCTGGTAACCTGGTCAGGGTTAGATTCTTCAAGGTGTCCAAGACACTCTGAACCGAAAATCTGAGTTCTTTCTTTTGACCTCTTGTGATTTCATTCTTATCATTTGCATTATCATTATTCTCAATGAGAATTAGCTTTGGCACAGTGATGGGCATTAAAGAAAATGGCTAACAGAAAGTTAAGGTAACAAGCTGAAAAGGTACTTGTTATAGAGGAGTGTAAAAGCAGTAGTCAACAGGTAACAGTGAGTGCTTAATATGTGGTAGGCGGTGTCCTAAGAGCTTCAGTGTTTTAAAACACTGAAACATGAAAGCATGAGACAGGGGTTATTTCTGGATTTCTCAAATGAGGAAATGGACGCACAGAGAGGATATGCCCAAAGTCACATAGCTAGTGACCTTATGATTTTAGCCCAAGTATCCTAGCTCCATAGTAAATGTCATTAACTGTTACACCAAAATTGCTTCTAATTAAGAGAATTACATTAGAAAGTATATATTTCTCCTGTTCTTTATTTCTGAATATTTTCACTGTGATAAAAAATATTATTTTTGATTTTATATAAATTTATGGTAAAAAGAACATTGGTCAAAACCCCCAATGGTTAAAGTAGGAAGGCAAGATTTTTTTTTTTTTTAATTTTTAAATATACTTTATTTATTTATTTATTTATTTATTTATTTATTTATTTATTTATTTATTTTTGATGGAGAGAGAGAGATAGAGAGAGAACTGAACTGGGGGGAGCTCCCAGCTCAGCACATGGTTCCACATAGGCCGGGGCCGGGGCCGGGATTTGATCCTCGGTCCCCAGCATTGCAAAGTGAGCGCTCAACCCACTGAGCCATCCCGGCTTCCCAAGATTTTAAAGATATGCAAATAGTGATATGAATAAGAAATTGGATCACTTTCCAATCTCTCCTTATAAGAACTTCAACACTTTGAGATATGGTAAGGAAAAAGGCCAGATCTAGAGATATGGTGTTAAGTACTACTTTTATTTTTTTTAATTGTGGGCCTAAGGCTTGGCTAATGGCTACCTGAACCTGAGGATGGGAAAGAGATACAATGGAGTAATCAACAACCACATTTATTACTTGTTGATAAAACATTTACGTCTATGTCCTGATTCTTGATTATCTTACAGATCACCCTGCTTTCTAAATGGTATGATGCTTAGAAAGAGTCAATGTCCAACCTAGAGGAGTAAATTTATTTTGGAGATAAAGGAGGATTTAGGCCCTGGAAAAATCAATCTCAGTAAGAATGTAATATTTCTGATCCCTGTCTGTGTTCTCTTGATTGCTCCTTCAGAAGAAAGAGAAGAGCCTGTTTTACATATCTGCTTATAGGCCATTGCTATTTTATCTTTTAGACAAATAGTGGTTTTAGTGCACTATGTCCACAGTCATCTTTTTACTACTCTCCAACTGTCTTAGTCTGGGTAGCTTGTAAACAGCAGAAATTTATTGTTCACAATTCTGGAGGCTGGAAGTTCTACATCAGAGGGCCACATGGTTGGGTGAGAACCCTCTATGGTCCCAGACTTCCCACTGTATCTTCACATGGTGTTAAGGGCTAGGGAGCTCTGTGGGATCTTTTTTATGAGAGCACTCCTCAGAATCCCATTCCTGAGAACTCCACCTGTACATCCTAACACCTCCCAAAGTCCCCATTTTCTAACACTACCACATTCTGAAACCATTCACATTAGGATTCAGACCATAGCACCAGCTTCTCCTTCTCCTTCACCTTCTTTTTTTGGTATCAGTATAATATATAGTAAATGATATTTTTCCACTGATAGAACATTTTCCTTTCCTTTAACATCTTCTTTCACCCCTAATTCAAGCAGTTAGGTTCTCTGAGTTCATTGCCACACTGGAAGAATGTGACAAGTTTGGAAAGAGAAACTGAAAGTGTCTTCTGGTTTTTAATCTAAAAATCCCTATGATACCTTGAGGAATCATCACAAATGAAAGCAAGACTCCTTTCCCATGACTCCCAAAGGAAAACCACCTCCTAAAAGATGGAGAGAGACTGAGAAAATAAACAGGGAGGTTATGAGGATGAGAAGATGGCTGGATCTGAAAGGTTAATCCAACCAGGAACGAAGGTTGCTGCAGAAATGGACCACTATGGGAAGTTGTCACGTGTACAAGGGCTTCCTGAAGGTAGCGTCTGTCTTTATACCTGTCATCTAGGGACTCTGCTAGTTGCCATTTTCATTGGAAACTAATGAGGATTTCCTATGCCAGATGGTTGCCAGCAGGAGTGCTATCACCCATCCTTATCCAAGCCTTTAATCAAATCCAACCTCTGTCCAACTACACATTATAAATAAATCCTCCTCTTTCCCCCAGTTTTCAGCATATGTAGAAGAAGAGTGAGTCTTTGAAAGCTTGGAACAGGTTGTTGGAATAGAAATCCTAAATGGAAGTAGCTCAAGGCACCCAACATTTCCAAAGTGGGGACACAATGTAAAGCCTATAATCCTATTTGCTTCCACCCCCCCCAAGTATTATAATAGCTATCTTACTTGATAAAATGACATTTGATTTTTCTTATTCTTATTTTTATTTTCCCTCTATTACCTTACTTCTCTGAATTTTTCTTTTCACTCTTTGTTTGCTCCTTTTCCTCTGCATATCCTTTAAATGTTCCTTAGGTCCCCTTTCATTTCTCTTCTCTTTTCATTTTACACAATTTTGGGAGGATGAGCTCATCCACTCTCATGACATTAACTACCATTAATTTTCAAGACCCTTTCTCAGTGCCAGATCTACATATCAAAGTGCCCAATGAACATCTCCTCTTTGATGTACCACAATTTCAAAGTCAGAAAATATATGACTGAGCTCATTATTTTTCCCATCCCCAATTTTCTCCTCCTATGTCTTAAAGGATGTGAACACTATTCTAGACTTTCAGGTTAGAAATCTGACAATTCTTGTGGTCTTCTCCCCTATCCTCACTTCCAGTTGACCTTCTAGTTTATGTTCTTCTGCATTTGTAGAATTCTAACCCTCACATTTTCTTCGATGTATCACTATCATAAACTCTGTACAAGACTTCCTGCCTCTATTTTCCAAAAATACAAATGTACTTATGCTACCTTCACATAGCCATTGGGATAAAATCTGAAATCCTAACAAGGTCTATAAAGGCCACTCTGAGGTTTAACATTAGAGTAGTTGGGAGGCCAAAGGTTGGTAGACAAGGACAGGTTGGATTAGCACTGATCTGGCCTAGGAGCTCGAGATTGATGTCTCTGTTTGGACTTCAATTTATTTAGTGGTACATGATAGTTGGCCTCCTTCAGGCATAAGTTCAAGTTTTTAGCTTCTTGGACATCTTTGGAAGTGTCAGAAACAATATTCAGTGCTATAATAATTTTATGTAAAAGGAACTATTTTCAAGGTATTAATATACTTTAATCTTGTGCAATTTGGTGTACTTGAAAATATTCATTTGCTTCAAGGGATGCTTAATGTGTGGGATTATATGCTTTACATCAGAAGTGAAAATAAAAGGGATTACTATTAGTTTCTAAAATTGAAAATAAAACTTTAAGTACAACAATATTATAGAGCAGCTTTGTATTATAGGAAAGGTTCATAAAAATTCCTTTAGTATATGAAAAACTGAGCCTATAAGACTCAGAATTTAGTGTATCTTCCATAGTATATAAAGATTTCCCTTTGCCTGTGATCTATACCATGAAGCTTACTTTCCCAGAGTTTGCTGTTTCTACTGGACACACACTTAAATTACAGTTATCATAGTTCTCAGTGTCTGTGGCATTCAGATCAAGCCACATTACTAAGTTCTGGCCAATGGAATATGAGTGAAAGTGATTTGTATCATTGCCACAACCTTATATGTTTCCTAGTAACCTTTTATATAGGATCCCTCAGAGACTAAGAGAAGATCAGAAATGCACGATGGAAGAAAATTTGTCACTGTGTGACCACATAGGAAGGCATTGTACAGGAACACATGCATGGAACTGTGGAAATATGAGTGAGGTATAAACTTTTTGTTATGTTGTCATAAATATTACAAGGTATATTAGTTATAGTAACTGTTGTTCTTCTAAGTACTATGAAGATATGATTCAGAGGACATAAAAAGCTTTTACTGGGTGAATTAAAACCATGATAAGATATCACCTCCCACCTGTCATAATGGCTATTATCAATAAATAAAAATGCAAGTGTTGGCAAGGATGTGGAGAAAAGAGAACTCTCATGCATTTTAGTAGGATTGCAAATTGATGCAGTCACTCAAAAATTAAAAATGGAACTTCCTCATGACCCAGCAGTTTCACTTCTGAGTATTTATTTGAAGAATTCCAAAACACTAATTTGAAAAGATATATGTATACCTATGTTCACTGCAGCACTATTTACAATAGCCAAGATATGGAAGCAACCTAAGTGCCCATTAGTAGACAATTGGATAAAGATGTGGCACACACACTCACAATGAAATATTATTTGGCCATAAAAACAATGAAATCTTGCCACTTGAAACAACATGGATGGACCTAGAGGGTATTGTGCTAAGTGAAATAAGTCAGTCCAAGAAAGACAAAACCATATGATTTCACTTATATGTTGAATCTAAAGAACAATACAAATGAACGAACAAAACAGAAACAGACTCATAAACACAGAGAACAAACTAATGGTTGCCAGATGGGAGGGGGTTGCTTGCCGGGGTGAAAAAGGTGAAGGGATTAAGTAGATATTTTTAGTTACAGAATAGTCATAGGATGTAAGTCATTAATATTGTAATAACTATGTATGGTGCCAGGTGGGTACTACACTTATGGTGTGGGGGGTCACTTTGTAAATTATATAAATATATAACCACTATGCTGTATACCTGCAACTAATATAAACTAATATTGAATGGATGTCAACTGTAATTGAAAAAAATAACAGCTTTTACTGGGTCCTGGAGATAATGAAAAGGAGGAAGGAAAGGAGGATGGAGATCAGAGAGACTGGAAGGTGGTGAGATTCCCCTCATCCCTCTCCAAACTTCAGTTTGGACAGTAGAGGTCTGGGGTGGGGTCTTTCCTCACATGTGAAACTTGGGAAGGTGATGCCGTTATAGACTGTCCTACACCATGCAGTAAGTGACAGCGTCAAAATATACTCAAAAGCTCAGCAAAATTGGAGTTAGTGGCCTGAAAAATTTCCCAAATTTAATTTTCCCAAATTAGTCACAGAATTTCCTGAGAGGATGGCTGGAGAGCTTGAAAGTGTGAAGGAGGAGTGTCATTATGGAAGAGGGGGAGAAGTGGTTTGAGAACGAGAACTGCAGGGTAGACAGAGCCAGATGTGCACATGTGCATGCTTGCATGTGTGTGTGTGTGTGTGTGTGTGTGTGTGTGTGTGTGTGTGTGTGTGTGATCCGTAACACTAGAGAGGGCAGAGATGGGACGGAATCAGCCAGGGAGGAATATTGAACCTTTAGCACAGTACAGACTTGTGAGTTACATCAATGTCCCAACATAAATCACAGATGTCAGAAGGGCATGTGGTCAAGTGATGGATAAAGAATCTTGCTTTAGAGACACAGGCAGAGAGGGTAGAGCGAAGATCAGAGGACCTTTCTGCCCCTGCTATCTGGAGATTACATGAGCCACGTATCTTCCCATAGTCTGTATTCTAGACACCACTTTAGGGATGAGGAGGAGAGTGAGCAGAAATCTCAAAGACATAAAACCGAGTCGTCCAAAGGAGATTTTTAAAGCAGTTGGACAGGAAATGAAAATCAGGTGGATTAAACACTTAGAATTAATAACAAGAGTGTAAGCCAGAAAAATTGAAATAATATAAATCAATAAGTATAGATTGATGCCACTACTAAGCAGGATGGTAGTCCCAAAGGAAGGTTAGGCATGTTTTAGAGATTAAGGGAACCACATATTATTTGCACATTTGAGTGGCCAGCCATATGGTTGTGAGTAATCTGCCTTCTGTTTTTTTCTGCCCTTCCTTTTTCCCTTTCTTGCTCCCTCCCTTCCTCCCTCCCTTCCTTTTTTTCTTTGTTTCAATAAAATAATTTCTTCTACCAAAGCAAAAGATTTCTATTTTCCTCTATTTCCATTCTCACTTCTCATTCAAAATTGTCCCCTTGGCCAGTCCTGCCAACACCCCATATCTCTTTGTCTGAAGGAGAAAGGAGATATTTTCCAGTTGTATGCAGGGGACCGACACTGGACCTTGTCCCAGGCCTCAATTTGCCTGAAATATATTTCTTCCCCCCTACCATTTACCACTTCTTAAGACAGGAAAACTGTTATAGTCAAGATGTCTTACAAGTTTCCAGGCAGAGGAGAGAATTGTAGAGTTGTGACTGTTGTCATTCCTTGAGCTTGTGTGAATTAAGTGATGTGTACTGATATCTAGTCATTCATTTGTCTCTCAGTTGAGCTTTTTTTGCATTGATAACAAGTGGTTGAATTTAACCTTAAGTTTGGATCCCTAATTCTTTGCTTAGAATGTCTGCAAAAAAGATATCTTTATGATACAACACTAAAATGAAAATAAATTCTGTACACAGAAGATTGTCTCATGTATATCAGACAATGTAATTAGAATATTGAACTTGCCAAAGCTCTTGGAACAGATCACAGGCTATTCAAAGCAGGAGAAGTTAGTGTGGTTAATTTGTTTTCACAGGAAAGAATATTTAGTTATAAAACATCGGCCTGTTCAAAATATTCTGGCTAACTTTTAGGAGAAGTTATTTGACCTATAGTAATAATTTAATAATGAAAAAGACAAAACTCTAAGTTTAACCAAATAGAAAATGCCAAGGAAGAAATCCTAATGTAATCTGAGCTTGAAACTTACCATCAATTCTTAAAAAAGTCAAGACCACAGGCACTGGTGAAAAGCTATATAACCAACTGCCAAATGACCAAAAGTGATTTAGAAGAATTTCTAGACCCCCTTGACTCACAGGTTAATACTTGTATTGTCGAGAAGGTTTAGAATTCAGCAGTGTCCAACTTTTTGGCTTCCCTGGGCCACAATGGAAGAATTGTCTTGGGCCACACATAAAATACATTAACATTAGCTAAAAAAAAAAAAAATCACAAAAAATATCTCATAATGTTTTAAAAATTTGTGTTGGGCCTCATTCAAAGCCATCTTGGTCTATGGGTTCAAAATGCCTGGTTTAGATACAAAATTCTGATTTACATATTGAAAAGAAAATTTAATTAGTTTTAAAAGAAATGAGTACATTTAGTGTAGTGTTCCCATTTTTTTGCCTTGAAAACTCTTAGAAAATAGTGTGTCTTATCGTCAGCAGATTCATAGAATCAAGAAAATGTAAAATATGTTGTTCCCCCTACTTCATGATCTTGTCTCTGATTTCCAAATGGTCACTCAACACTCCTACCTCTTATAGTACAATCCAGCTACCCTGAGTGATTTCCGGTTCTGTAAATATACTATGCTTTCTTGACTGTTTTTTTTTTTTCCTAAGATTTATTTTATTGTTTTTGACAGAGAGACAGAGGGAGAGAGACAGAAAGAAGGGGGAGGCCCCAGAGCAGTCTCCATAGTTGTACGTCATCAATTTTGGACATGATTTCATTCCAAGCAGGTGGGTGCGGGGCCACACAGGGCAGGAACTGGGCTGGGGGCCTCCCACATGGAAGGCATGACTGCTTGAGCCAGGGGCAAAACTGGGGGCAAGACCCAAACTGGGGTATGGTTCAGCATATGGGTCTACATGGGCTGGGGCTGGGATTCGATCCCTGGACCCCAGGGCTGCAAAGCAAATGCTTAGCCCGCTGAGCCATCCCAACTTCCTCATGACTTTTTATACCTAATGCACATCCTCTGCTTATTTTACCCCATCCTTTTGTCTACCCACAAATGCAATTTTTCTGTCACACTTGTACTCACACTTTAAGACTCAGCTTAGACATCATTTCTTTAAAAACACTTTCTCTGACTATGTACTGTCTCCATATCATACCATCTCCATATTGCTTATCTCTGGCACTGTACTTACAGTGCAATCTTATATTTTTACTTGTAGCAATTCAACAACACATAAACAAAAGCAAACACAGTTTTCATGCAGCATGGTCCCTAAATGGATGCCAAATTCTTCATCTGGTGCTTAACTGAAGAATCTATGATCTGCTTCCATACTGGGGGTGTGTGATCAGAGTGTGTGGTAGATTCGGTGAGCTAATGCAGTTTGTTGTATAGAGTTACAGGCCTCAATTTGCGAAAATACAGAACTCACTGTAGATACTTGAAGCAGAATGAGATATACTTCAAGGAATTAGTCCCATACATATTCATCAGAGTGCTAAAGGCTTATGGCTGAATCTTTCAGAATAAGTTCCAGAATAATAAGGCTACCTGGTCTGCCAGGAACGGTGTTGCCTCTCACAGTAGCAAAGCAGAACTAGGGGTCCATTGTTGAACTGTTGAGTTCAAGAACACAGTGCCAAAGCTGTCATTCAGAGGTTGAGAAGCCAACTTTACCCCCACCGCACCTACCTCTAGATCCCCACAGAGCTTGAGATGGATACTAGAACACTTTGGGGGAAAACCCAGAGTCTCTAAGAATTGTGCCTCTGGGCAACAAGTAGCAGAAAGATGTTTTTTGTTTGTTTTTATTATTTGTAGATTCAAGCTCATGCAAGGACTAAAAGACTGAGCCAATCTGTACCAGGAGAGCTGGCAGCAAAGGATTCTGGAAAAAATAGTTTTTGCTCTCCACTGATGGTGGTAAAGAGGATGTTCCAAGAAGCTGAATTGAATGCTGATTGCTACCGGTAATTCCCTAAGTCCACCATAACCATGTGTACTGTGCATTTCAAGCAAGATTAGGACTTTTCCTGGGTAATTTTCTTTATGCATTAAAACCTACATACCTGCATATCTCACATAACTGCAAATCTACGTATGATAGATTCTAAGGCAATGACCTTTATCTTTCAGTAGATTTTCAGCTCTTAAAAGAAACTGTGCTGTACTCATCTTCGGAATGCAGCGTCTAGTGCTTTACTGTGTCTTGTCTAATGAATGAGTGAATGTATGAATCAATTACCCAGTGAGTGATAGAAAGGCTGTGTTCTTTTGTGTGTTTTCTATTTTATTTTATTTTTTGAATTGACAAATTTCTGTGACTTTATCTAATTCATTGGCATTTTTTTTCTCTCCCCAGGAGACATTTGTTGATGTCTGGAGACATTTGTTGATGTCTAGAGACATTTTTAAGTGTAATTATTTTGGGGTCAGGGAGTACTAGTAGTATCTATTGGGTAGAGATTGGGCATCCTGCTAAATATCCTACAATGCACAGGACAGCCCTCTGCAACTGAGTTATCTATCCAGTGTAAAATGTCAGTAGTGCCAAGGTTAAAAAATCTGCTCTAATTACTTCTTCCTCTCACTCTGCCCAATATTTTTATGTCAATAGATCTGAACCCCTCATAATTTGGACTTTCCCAGAGTTCACATCCTCCTCAGTATTTTTCCTTTTTGGCAGGGGTTTCCCTTGTATTCTCTCATTTCATATTAATCATTATATTTTTATATGCATTTATAATGGACCTCAGGGACACAGACTGACCCTTAAGTCATTATATTAGGATTTTACTAGGGAAAATTTTTGGAGTGTCACTCTTTAACTTCTTTTTTTACTTAATCTCCTACTCTAGGTTTGGAATTAAAATTTCATTCAACTTTGAAAATGTCTCAAAAAAGTGAGAGATGTTATTCTAATATATTTTGAAACTTGATGGGCAATGTACTAATTTTATTAAATTAGTCAAGTTTTGACTTTTTTCTTTCCTTTTTAAAAAAATACATAACAATTGCTTGGCCAGTAGTATTCAGAAACAGAGGAAATCTGTCCCTAAAATGAACTTTATAGAAAAATCTAGAAATTCTTTTAGTTTTTAGAAATATATCTCTTTTCATAATTAAACACTTTGGAAGCATAAATATATTACAAATAATTATATTAAATACTTATAATTAAAACATAAGTATTTAGTTATAATTAAAGCCATACGTGTTTGTAAACAGAACTGTTAAGTCAATATAGGTCTTAAAGCCAAAAACTGTATAAAACTCAGATGATGCTATATAAACTATATAAAACACCTATATTGCACACCTACCATTACCCTCTGCTTGACAGTAAGAATACATTAGTGAACAAATTCTACCTAGTCCCTACCCTACCCTCATGGAGTTTACATTATTTAGTTAGGGTCTCCCTACTAGATAATCACCCAAGTAGGATTTAATTTCTATGGTGACAAATCCTTTTGCTGAAAATCATAAGGTGGCATCAAAGTACGTAAGGAATCTTTCTAACTTAATCAGGAAAGATCTCCTTAAGAAAATAGTAATTAAGCTCATACCTGGAAGATGAGTAAAAGTTACCTGGAGGAAGCAGCATTTCTGGCATATATAATGTCTAGAGGCAAAAAAAAAAAAAAAAAAAAAGAAAGAAAGAAAGAAAAGAAAAGAAAAAAGAAAGAAAATAGCTTGTTTGTTCAGGAAATACAAAGAAGAATTTTGGAATTAATACTTAGTACTCAGAAGCTATGAAATGATTTTAGTAAAGGAATGATTTAATCAGATTTACATTTCAAGTGATTATTCTCACTGCTATGTGAAAAATGGGGCAAGGAAAAGCGGGTCAGAGCAGCTGTCCTCAACCTCTTCGGCATTAGGGACCAGCTATGTAGAAAACAATTTTTCCATGGATTGAGGATGGGGTGTGGGGAGGATGGTTTGGGGATGATTCAAGCACATTATATTTATTGTGCCTTATTTCTATGGTTATTACATTGTAATATATAAAGAAATAATCTTAAAAGTCATCATAATGAAGAATCATTTGGAGCCCTGAGCTTGTTTTCCTTCAAACTACATGGTCCCGTCTGAGACAGGTGCACAGTGCAGGAAAGAGGCCTGGATGCCAGCGGTAAATCAAATAATGAGCAGACCATGTGTGGACTAAAATAAGTTGCAGATTCTGACTTCAAACCTGCCACTAGCTGCAGCTTCATTGTCACTGGCCACTCACTGATAGGGTTTTGATATGAGTCTGTAAGCAATTGAAGTATTATGGTCTCTGTTCAGTCAAACCTCTCTGCTCATGTTCATCTGTATTTGTAGCCACTCTCCAGCACTATCATCACCACTTCAGCTCCACCTCAGATCATCAGGCATTAGATTCTCATAAGGAGCGTGCAACCTAGTTCACTTGCATGCACAGTTCACAGTAGGGTTCATGCTCCTATGAGAATCTAATGCTGCCGCTCATCTGACAGGAAGTGGAGCTCAGGTGGCAATGTGAGCAAAGAGGAGCAGCTGTCACTACAGATAAAGCTTTGCCCACTTGCCCCCTGCTCACCTCCTGCTGTGTGGCCTGATTCCCAATAGGCCATAGATCATTATCAGTTTTTGGCCTGGGGTTTGGGGCTCTCTAGGTTAGAGGAAACTTATTAGAGGGTAATTTAAGTAGTCCAAGTGAGAGATGATAGTGATTTAAATTGAAAAGCACATGGATTTAGAAGGCAGTCAGCTAGATTTGTGATTGATTTTTGGGAGTGAGGGTATGGGAGAATTATTAAAGGACAGGCAAGTATTAAAGATGACACACAAGCTTCTGGCTGGAGCATCTGAGAGGATGTTGGTACCATTTACCAGGATAAGGTATGCAGTTTGGGGGCAAGGTGGTTACAGATAATAAGTTTATTTTGGTGCATGTTGTATCTGAAATTCTTGTAACACACTCAAGTGTTCCAGTTGGAGACATTCTAAACATTTAGATCTATGAGTTCATGACTGAGAAGAGCAGTCTGGGATAGAGATATGATTTTTGAAACCATTGTGTTTGAAGATACAGGCGTAGATGAGATCATTTTGGGAGAGAATTAAGGAAGGCCCGAGACTGAGTCCTAAGGATGGTTTATACAAAAAGATTGAGTAGAAGAGGAGAAATCAGCAAAATGTCCTGAAAATAAATCAGAAGAAAAACAAGAGAAGTATAGGAACATGGGAGGATGGAAGGAAAGGAAAGAGACTTACTAGAGAGGAGTGGAAACCTGTTTACAAAAGAATTTGAGTGTGCAAATAAGACAGATATGAACATTTTCATTGACTTGGTGATGTGGAAGCTACTGGTGCCTGAATGCTATTATAGAATTTAAATGGAAAGAACAGGAGCCAGATTGGAGTGAATTGAGAAGTAAATGATAAGAAGAAGTAGAAAGTGAAGACATAGCTATATAACTGGGAGAATGAATAAGATTTTAGTTGAATGGGTGGTCTAGTAAAATTTAGATTATTTTTTTGTTTTCTAAAATGACAATGAAAAATGGCTCATAAAAAGGAGAGTTTAAGGGGAAGCCGGAATGGCTCAGTGGGTTA